>SRQG01000062.1:0-105871 GCA_018360325.1 Claviceps aff. humidiphila group G2b
AATGAAGGTGTTGAAAATTGTTCGCATGGGTGCATTGTGCGTGGAAGTGAAGAGCACCATCTACGATGGTGAGAGCATTCGAAACCAAAAAGTAGTGTGGGGCTGTAGCACGAGTAGATTCAAGGACAAGTCATAGGCGCCTAACCTTGTCGGTGCGCAAGCCCTTGTCGCAGATTGACTCCGTGGCAAGCTTTTGCAACACACAAGCTTGTCAATTTCTTCGTGAGCAAAGGGCAGCGGCGCGCCTCCCAATAGCGAGACTTCAGCGCTGCGAGTCCGCACTGGAAGGACAGCCATGAGGGCAAGATTGATGATGGACTCAGCCAATCGCCTCACGAGTCACAATTCAACGTCGATGATCATACAGCCCCCTCTTCTAAATGTCCTGCGATTTTTCAGGCGACACGAGAACGACACGAACGAGCCGACAGGCGAACTGGACTTCACTTCACCAGGGCGAGGTCAACAGGGCAATCCTGCGAGTGCTCTCGCCGTACACGATCACAATCCATTTGATACCTAGGAGGTACCTCTAGGTGCTGATGGCTTTATGTGAGTCCAGGGCAGATGAGGAGAGTTATATTGTTACGGCTTCAACAGCCTTGGCTCAAAGACCACCTATCCGCCTTCAGCGCTCAAAGCCAGCTTCACGATGAGGCGGATTAGGCAGCTAAGCCAAGCCAATTAGCTAGCCAAAGAAGTTTGCTTGCTCCTCTAGATAATCTTGGGGAACTCTTGCCAACGGCAGCCGCAGGTAACGCAAAAGGAGGACGGCCGTAGGGAAATGCCCTTAAAATGATAGTCATCGAGATAAGCCATTCACGGTGAATTCACAGTCGCGATGGCCTCATTGCCTCAGGGACGATGCATGCCTTCTGTACGAAGCTGTCGCCCTTGACGGACTTGTTGGTAGGCACATAAGATCATTGGATTTGATTACAATAGCCACAACGGCAGGAAGTAAATGTACGACTGTGAAATCCTTGATAAAATTACGAATACTGTGTCTATGCGAGCAAGCAAACCTTTTTTTTTGCTTGGCTACCTAATCAGCCTCACCGGGGAGCTGGCTTTGAGCGCTGAAGGCGGATAGGTAGTCTTTGAGCCAAGGCTGTTGAAGCCGTAACAATAAAACACTCCCCATCTGCCCTGGACTCACATGAAGCCTTCAGTATCAAATGGATTGCGATCGTGTACTGAGAGAGCACTCGCAGGATTGTCGTCCTGTTTCCGGGCTGGTGTATTACGTCTCGATCTCCGAACAATCTCACGCACCCCTGGGCGCATGGCGTCGATATGGTGGCAGGTGCCATACAGGCTCCAGTGCTCTCCAACAGCATCCATGGTAAACGCAAAGTCGTCGTCGTCGGCGGTGACAATGGGGATATGGCGTGCCTTGAGCTCGGTGAGCAGAATGACGACGCCGAGATCCTGCCAGAGGACTAATACCACTTTGTTAGGGAAAGCTAAAAGAACGAAGACACCTTAACTTACACTTGCACCAATTTCGCACCCTGTCGGAAGATAGGCCAAGGTCGAGATATGAGGCGAATTTAAAATCTTAAATACGTCTTGAAATCTATCAAGTGAGAATGCATTGCATAGGATAGACTTTGCCGATGGTCGCGATCTTGCGGCGATGAATTCTTCTGCGGTTTGCGTGGGGAAATGGTCGTGTGACGTCTCGTCTAAGCAGTAATTGATAAAGGCCTGGGCTAAGTTAGCTAGCGATGAAGTAAAGCGATCATGTTGACTTACGGTCATGTTCTTGATGCAGACATTCTTCCATGAATCCAATGTCACGACAACTGGATATCGCAAAAATGTGCCAACTCGACACAGTACCAGATAAATTCGGCAGCTTTCACAAAAAAAAGGGCGCCGACTGCGGCAGCGCGACATGCAAACACTCCGCGAAGTATAGACCGCCAGCTCAACCAAAGCAAGTTCGGCCAAGTGTTTTCTGATCTCAGCCTTCGTCTTAGCGGTAGCCCCGGGTTTTGGAACCGGCTTGGGTACTGGCTTTGGTTGAGCTGGCGGTCTTATACTTGGCGGAGTGTTTACACGCGGCGCTCCCGCAGTCGGCGAAAGGCTTCTTGTGAAGGCTGCCGAATTTATCTGGTACTGTGTCAAGTTGGCATATTTTTGCGATTTCCAGTTGTCGTGGCTTTGTCATGGCAGAGAACGTCAAACAAGTATGGCAGTGGTGCAGGACTTTTATAGGTACTGTGAGGATCGCTTCGACAGCCGTTGCCACGGTATCGCAGCTCGCTGGCAGCTGTTGGGTCACGTTCGCTCCTGCCTGATGAAGCGGGCGATTCACACATACGGCTTGGCACTCGCTTGATCAGAACGACCAGCCGTATGGTCAAAACCAGCAGAGACTCCAGTCTTTCTCTTTCTTTCTTTCCTTCCCTCTCTAGCTTGTAGTCCTCGTTTATAGTGATTGTCCTGAGTACACCACTGCCATACTTGTTTGACGTTCTCTGCCATGAAAAAAGTTCACAACAACTGCAAGTCTCTCAAATCGAAAAAATGTGCCGATTAGACGCGGTACCGGCCAAGTTTGGTTGTACCGTTCACAAGAGAAAAGGCGCCGACTGCGGCAAAGCAACATGCAAACACTCCGCGAATTACAGGCCGCCACCGAAGGCAGCACCACCGAAGCGGGCCAAGCGGGCTCCAAAACCCGGGGGTCCGGGTACCGCGAAGACAATGGCCCAAATAAGACAACACGTGGCCGAGATCAAAGCAAAAGAAAAAGAAGAGGAAGAAGACAAATAATGTAGGTTGACTCTTTGTACAACTATGGCGAATCTGCGTTTATTGGTAAAGCTGAACTAATTAGTAAAGCTGAACTAATTTATGACGATTACTGAAAGACTCCGCCAGGTTTGGCAACACGATACAAACACTGAGAGGTGCAGACTGCGGGAAGGCTTCCTGCAAGCACTCAAGCAATTACAAGCCGCCACCAGTGACCAAAGGCAGCACCCCCGAAGCGGGCCAAGCGGGCCAAGCGGCACAAAAACCCGGGGGTCCGGGTCCGGCCGCCAAGACAATTGCCCAGATCCAAGAACACGTTGCTAAGGTGAAAGAGGAGGCTGAGCAGGAGAAAGTCAAAGAAGGGACAAAGAACGCAGATTCGCCATAGTTGTACAAAGAGTACCTACTTTACTTTTGTACTCATGCAGAACTGCATGATGATGGGTAATACAAAGCCAGTCATTCTGCCCCCCCATTACTTATTGGTAAGTCACACAATTTCCCCCCCTTTCATACATATTCTCAAGGTCGTCAACAGGGAAAAATAACGCGACATGATATTTCAGTGTAGCCACTGCAGAAACCTAAGTCACCGAGTTTCCCCCCCTTTCATGCATAACCTCTCCAATTCAACAATTATCTTCCCTCGAGGCCCACACAACGACGTCAACCGTCAACGACATCACACCTCAAATCATCGCCACAGACGGCCATATCTCAAGGTGCAGTGGTATTCACTATGCACTCTAACTTTATCAAAATTATCACCAAAGACGCGCATCGTAACATATCTCAAGATGCAGTTGCATTTACTTTATTCACTATAATGTATAATGTATACCGGGAAGCTCAAATCCATTTGAATCCCCGCCTAGATTGCCGCGCAAGATTTAGATAATTGTTGAATTGGAGAGGCTATGCATGAACGGGGGGGGTATTCTGCGACTTAGCTTTTTGCAGTGGCTACACTGAAATATTATGTCGCGTTATTTTTCCCTGTTGACGACCTTGAGAATATGTATGAAAGGGGGGGGAAATTGTGTGACTTAATTTTTTGCAGTGACTACACTACAATACTATGTCACTTTTTTATTATGCTGTTGCCGTCTTATTATTCAGTTGCTGTCCCCCCCGTCTCGACACTTCGAGACGGCCGGGTTGACTAAACTAAACCCCCCTAGTACTTCTTGTGGCGTTTACGAGGCATTCGGCGAATGACTTTGACTCTTTGCTTTATGGGGTTGTTTTCCGGTTTATTTTCGTTGAGATAGAATGTGGTCTTGGGTGGTGGTGGTGCCAGTGGTGACGTTTGAGGCTGGCTGGGGCGGTGTCAGGGACATCGGTACAAGCAGAGGGTCACTGCTAGGTTGAGCGGAGACTGAAGGTGGAGACCGAAGAAGGCCTCAGGCACAAACGCGCTGGGAGCGAAGGTCCATAACACGATGGCCTCGCACATGTATGGTAGAGGCCAGAGATCAAAACATTCAAGCATATGACCCCTACCTTTGACATCTTGCCCTCAGCCCTCACTCTGTTGTGAACTCCCAAGCCTTGACAGGCAGTTAGACCGGCGGGAGGTGATGGGGTTGGCGTGTGTGAATTGACTTTTGACTTTTGGGGTTTGGGGTTTTTAAGCATCTTTTGAGACTTTATACTGTGTTTGCCGTGAGATGGGTTGGTTTTTTTTATGTTCTGCTCGTGTGGTGTTGTTGGTGCAATGGTGTTGTTGGTATTTGATTATGGTCGAGGATGGGTCTGTTGATACGTCGAAGCGTCATGACGGTCAGCTTCCAAGCATGCCAGTTACCTAGGTATGTTGAGTTGATGAGTGCGTTGAGCATGCTAAGCATACCGTCGAACCTGTTAAGCATACTGTCAAGGCCAATCAAGCTTGTTGAAGCATATTAAGCGTACTGTCAAGCATGTCCCGAGCATATCCTAAGCATTACCATCATTCAGCACCTCAACGTTCAAGCAACCACCTGGTCCGCGCTTACAATGAAGTCAATCCCACCGACAGTTCCACGAGCAGCGTCGCAGCCCATCACACCAAGGAAATGAATATAAAACCCCATCTCTAGTCTCTACGGCCTCCAAAAGCTCCCACCTCCTTACACTTCCTTCCATTCAGGTTCACCAGCGGCGTTTCACGGTTAACCCACTCACTGTAGGCGCTGCCATCTCTGAATTCATGCGTTCTTCTATTGACCTTACTATGGACAGCCGTTGCCACGGTATCGCAGCTCGCTGGCAGCTGCTGGGTACGTTCGCTCCTGCCTGATGATTCATGAAGCGGGCGAGCCACACATACGGCTTGGCACTCGCTTGATCAGAACGACCAGCCGTATGGTCAAAACCAGCAGAGACTCCAGTCTTTCTCTTTCTTTCTTTCCTTCCCTCTCTAGCTTGTAGTCCTCGTTTATAGTGATTAATAGAGCGTCTTGAGCCTCTCCTACTTTACGATCCGTTACAGGTACCTTACTACCTCAAAGACCGTAGACGATAAGCGAGTGTTGGAACTTGGGAACGTCAGGTACCGCGGTGTGATCAATAAAGGAAAGAACAATGTAACAATGCTGATGCATAGGAATTCCGAATACGTAATCAAAGGTCTGGGCTGTGGGTTCTTGTATTCATCTTGTTTATGCATAGTCTAAAGGGAAAGAAGGAAAGAATCGCTCGTGAGTCGTGGTGTTGAGGCTACGAGGCTCGAGCAGAGTCCTCCTGCCGGGTGCCCTGGTCAGCCGATCAGCGTGCATGTCTGCGTACCCAAGCCATGTGATGTTATCAGCGATTCCATCGCAACTTTCTCTTTTTGTCGTTGAAGATGAGGAATCGCGTGCGGCGTGCCGCGTGCGTGGCAGGATACATGAAGAAAACATAAAGCGTTCTGGGACTTCAATGTTCATCATATATGCCATCTTAGGTTTTCTTTAATGAAATTGCTCTTTCAGGCGAGACCACATGTTTTCGATGGGATCAAGGTCGGAGCTAAGCGACGGCCATTCCAGAGAACCTACCCTCGACGCCCCTCGCTCCTCGAGGCATCTCATCACGGCCACATGTTTGCAATGGCTCAAAGGCTTGCTCAGGGATTGGCTCAGAGGCACGATCCATGACGAGAACACTGTGGACGCACTTCATATATCTTTAGCCGTGGGCGCAAATGCTTCATATGTACATGAGAAAAATGTCGTTACATACAAAGCTTCAGGGGATGTTGCCAGATGAAACTGATGGAAGTGGTCTGTTGAGAAGATGCAGGGGACGGATGGTCACGTGTACGACAAAATATCACCGGTCGCGGCGGTTGTGGTTCCTGAATTAGGTATGTACATACATAACAGAATGGGGGTCCCTGCATAATAACTTAGACCCTATGAGGTAAATGGCTTTCAACAACGGCGCGCGAGATGGACCGCAAATGAAATCAGAAAGAGTACCTGCATAACTCACATCTCACACCATAGATTCAAGGACAAGTCAATCGTGCTTCTTCTGACAACTCGAAACCTTACAGCAGGTGATTACTTGGCCGGCAAGAATAATCCTACCGCTCGCGCAAGCTACGTGGAGCGACTTTCGTACTAAGGCCCTCTTCTTTTTCTCCATCTCGATATCATCACTTGTCGCAGTCTGCAAAGCCGCATCCATGCAGTCACATTGGCGGCGCAAGTGAACACACCTCGGATTGTATCGGCCATAGCCCGATTCCTCACCGGAACGGCTCGGCACCTCTCGACATCGCCCGCCATGGAGACCCGGATAGTATCGATCCGGCAAGGATCATCATCGTTGGGATGTTTCGACGCCACAAAGCCCTCTCTTGCACGGCTAGACCACTGGCACGTTAGACCAGAGGCCAAAGACGCCGTGGACGCGCTGCGACCTGCGGCCGAATATCTCAGAACTAAAGACACGCCTGTTGCCTTCCCTACAGAGACGGTATACGGTCTCGGCGCGGATGCCACGCGGAGCGCATCAGTCAAGGGAATCTACTTGGCCAAGGGGAGGCCCTCGGACAACCCGCTCATTGTGCACGTGTGCGACTTGCAAATGCTGCGAGCGCTGCTGAAAACCCAGGATGGCAAGGATGACAACAGTGACAATGATGCCACGATCCCGGCGGTGTACAAGCCGCTGATAGACAAGTTCTGGCCTGGCCCTCTGACCATCTTGCTCCCGAACCCGGATCCATCTCCACTGGCCTCCGAAGTAACCGCGGGCCTCAAGACATTTGGCGTGAGGATGCCCTCCTCACCGCTGGCCCTGACGCTTATCAAACTCGCCGGTGTGCCTCTGGCAGCTCCCTCCGCAAACGCCTCGACGAAGCCATCACCCACGACGGCTCAGCACGTCAAGGACGACCTGGACGGCAAGATAGAATGGATCCTCGATGGGGGATCCTGCACCGTAGGTGTGGAAAGCACAGTCGTCGATGGTCTCTGCCACCCACCCGCTGTTCTCCGACCAGGAGGCATAGGCATGGACGAGATCCGCAGCTGTCCCGGCTGGGAGGGCGTCGTCAAGGCCTACAAGGACCAGAGCGAGGAGGGTAAAGCTGCTCCACGAGCACCGGGCATGAAATACAAGCACTACAGCCCCAGGGCGCGGGTCGTGCTCTATGAGGCAGACTACGTAGATGGTGCGAGAGGGATTGTTGCGGCGGATATGCACGCGGCCTTGGCATCATTACCGCCACCAGCGGCGGTACTCACCAATGGACATGACCGGCACGCGACAGAAATGAATGGGAATAGTTCACCCAAGTGTATGGTGGGTATCATTCGAACAAAAAGATGGCCGGCCGCGGGAGGTCTGCAGTGTACCAACCTGCAACGTTTAGCTGATCGGGTTGACGGTGACGAGCATACTGGTGAGCCGTCTTCATATGAGATATATAGTAGCCATTTGATGGATCAAGAGGACAAAATCGTGGGCGAGGTCTTCGATATCAGTCTCGGCCAAGACACACAGGGCATCGCCCAGGGCTTGTTCTCTGCTCTGCGAGAGCTAGACAGACGGGGAGTGGAGGTGATTTTCGTCGAAGGCGTGGACGACAATGTAGACATTGCAGCGGCGGTCATGAATCGGCTTCGCAAGGCGGCATCTGAGATTAGACGGTAGACAGGGAAGACATACCAAAAGGAAAGAAACTATCAAGACAAACGCTGAATGGATCGTTCATCATATTTGCTCATCGCATCGTGCATTGGAACTCGTCCTCATGTTTCCAATAATTGGTAGAGTCACGATTCTAGTTTATGTATTCTTTCATTCGTGCGGCGCCAAGTAAAGACGCCGTTGAAGTCTTGCCTTGCTTTAGAAAAAGATTGTCCAAGGACATCGAAATAAGCAGTAGCAACAAGAAGAAACGATAACCTTTTGCTCCAATATGAAGGCGCGCTCAATATTCATCCACAGCCTCTTCTTTATTTATTTTCCGTATGTCATCATCGCATCCCTTCCCCTTCCGAATACGTCCTCTCCCGCGAAAAAAAACACCCCCTCACAGACCCTGCCGTAACCAGTCTGCCAATTTTGACTTGCCCAGCTGGGCGAGGTTGTTGACGCCCTGTTCGCTGAGATCGATGCGGCCAATCGGGACGTCCTGTGTTGGGGCCTTGCTGACGCGCTGGACGATGATGGTAGGGTCGGTTTCGAGGATGATGCCGTCGTCGACAATTTCGTCAATGGCTAGAGAGACGAGGTCATAGTTTTCGATGATGGTGCGCTTGTCCACGGATTGTCTGGCGACACGAGACGAATTAGTTTGGAGCTCCCCACGGACAATGGAATGATGGGAAGGCTTTACTTGAAGACAAGGTGTAGTGAGTCGCGAATGGCCAGGACTGCGTTATATAACAGAATCTCGTTTTCGTCCAGACTGCCGACTACGTATATCATGACATCGGACTCGAGCTTGTAAAGAACGATCCGGTTGTCGTATAGGATGATGTCGCCGGTCTGCTTAGCTGTCTTCTCGATGAGGCCCTTTTCGAACGCCTTTTGGGCTTTAAGGTCGGCGTATGGGCTGGTAGATCCTGCGCCGCCTAGAATTCCAGTCCGTCGGTTGTCAGCTTCCAATACTCTTGCAAGCGCTGTACGCACTCAGAACAAAGAGGGAGAATGACACTGATGGCCAGGATGGTGGGGGCGTGGTTAAACTGACCTGCGCCTGAGCCTGCGCCGTGAGGAGAGGAATAGTATTTGGTCAGAATCCGGGCGCCGTCCTCGGTGCCGAGGATGAGGACGGCCTGGACCGAGAAGAGGGTCATTCCAGGAGACATGGTGGGTGGTGATGTTGCGATGGTTTGTTCGTACGTGTAGATGGCCTTCGTCTCTGGAGTCTTGACATCGACTGGCCAGCTGTTTGGTCGCCCGACGGGAGCCAGGGGTGGAGAAGAGACCCGCTGCATTGCGTCTTGCGGCTGAACACTTTGGCCGGGTTCCGTGGCGCAAGGCTCGGATTTCGCGTTTCAGGAAACAACCAATTAACGCGTAAACGCGCCTTGTATATCTAATTTTGACCTGACCCCAGCACTAACTTCTCGCGATGGTAACTGACTCTCCACACCTATGTACCATTGACCAATCTACAACATCAGCGCTCTTCATCGACACAGGTACTGCCAGTCCGACACAGGCTGATCCCACAGAAGAAAAACGCGCCTCATCATGTCGTCGCCCTCGAATCGTCGAACGCGCAGCTCGCAGGCCGGCACGCCTCGCAGATCAGCACGCCAGTCCGAGGCAAACACCCCTCGAAATCCACCACCACAACTTGCCTCGAGCCCGCTGTTCTATCAGTCCTCGCCGCCGCCTGCTAGAGATGGCCAAGATGATGGCCTTGACGCAATGATATCTTCTCCGTTGAGGCAAATGTCCAATTCCCAGACCACCGATGGCCGCGCTGTGATGCCGAGTTCGCCGCTGCGACAGATGACCGACTCGCAGTCGCAGCTGGACGATCCTCAAAGAACGCCCCGAGCGAGCGGCCTTCTTGCCGGAGGTGAGTCATAAAGATGGCACAGTATACATGTATAGGCGGGCGGACAAATAGTCGCTGACCCTTGCCATGTCTAGAATCATCACCGATTCGTTACGATCCCAGTTCCAGTCCTGGCAGACCTTTCGGACCGCGCTCAGAGCTGCGTAGTGAAACCAGCGGCCTATTTGTCGGCTCAGACCGTGGAAGCACCGCTGCTTATCGACGTGGCGACATCAACTCAGATGCTATGCGAACACCCCGCGCTCCGCGCCGCATTATCTTAGATGATGCCGGCCGAGTCGTGCAAGAAGAACGGGCTTTTGGGTCGGACGCTGCGTCGTTTTCAAACCGAGACCCCAATACCTCCGAGGCTGACCATCTGGGTGGGCAGAGTCAAAGTCTTATCTGGGGCACCACGGTCTCCATTGATGACAGTTTTGCTTCGTTCAAAGACTTCTTGCGCAACTTTACTGAGAAGTACAGAATGTACCGAGACGGGTTCTCGGACGAAGAGGTGAGAGATGCGATGGAAGCTGAGTCTCGGCCGTACTGGGAAGCGTTGGAGCACATGCTACTATTGGGCACGACAAGGCTGTATCTCGATATCTCCGATCTCAACCTCTATCCCCCAACGCGCAAGTTGTGGCATCAAATCCAGGCTTATCCTCAGGAAATCATCCCCGTGATGGATCAGTCGGTGCACGACTTGATGGTCGAGATTGCTCGGACGGAATCTATCAGAAACGGGCACTCGCAAAGCACTGCCGGCCAACGAGCCACACAAGACAACATTCTGAGTTCGGAGCCCATCTTTCCTAGCTCTGACCGACCGGAAGAACCTGCCACGCCGCGTCCACAGCAGGATCAACCATCATTGGAAGATCAGGTCTCTTCGTCCATTTACGTTGTTCGTCCCTTTGGCCTCGACAAGCCCACGAACTTGAGAGACTTGAACCCATCTGGTGAGTAACCGCATTGATCACTGTGACCGCCGCAGACTTACTCCATGTCTGTGGACATTGTCTAAGATGTGTATTGAACTAATACTAACACCCATCTTCAGACATGGACCGCCTGATTTGCGTCAAAGGTCTTGTCATTCGAACCACACCTGTGATTCCTGACATGAAGGATGCTTTCTTCCGTTGTAATGTCTGCAACCACTCCGTTAATGTTGGCCTTGACCGTGGCAAAATCCATGAGCCAACAGAATGCCCCCGCCCCATATGCAAGTCCAAGGAATCGATGCAGATTGTTCACAACCGATGCTCGTTTGAGGACAAGCAGGTCATCAAGCTGCAGGAGACACCCGACGCGGTTCCCCCCGGACAAACTCCGCACTCTGTCTCTGTCTGCGTGTACAACGAACTGGTCGATTTCTGCAAGGCAGGCGATCGCGTGGAGCTGACGGGTATTTTCCGCGCCAGTCCCGTGCGGGCGAACCCACGCCAACGGGTTGTCAAGAGCGTGTACAAAACCTACGTGGATGTTCTCCATGTTCAAAAGGTCGACAAGAAGCGCATGGGCGCTGACGCGACTACGCTTGGCGTCACGGGGGAGGATGAGGCAGACAAGGGCAACAATGGACTGGAGGAGACCCGCGTCATTACCCCGGAAGAAGAGGCCAAGATCCGAGACACCGCGGCACGCGACGACATATACGAGCTTCTCGCGCGATCTCTTGCGCCTTCAATCTACGAAGCCGACGATGTCAAAAAGGGTATTCTCCTGCAACTCTTTGGCGGCACCAACAAGACATTCCACAAGGGCGGTAACCCAAAATACAGAGGTGACATCAACGTGCTGCTATGTGGCGACCCTTCAACAGCCAAGTCGCAGATCCTCTCGTACGTTCACAAGATTGCCCCGCGAGGCATCTACACCAGCGGCAAGGGCTCTTCCGCGGTCGGTCTCACCGCATACGTGACGCGCGATCCAGAGACGAGACAGCTGGTGCTCGAGTCAGGCGCCCTTGTTCTCTCCGACGGTGGCGTCTGCTGCATCGACGAGTTTGACAAAATGTCAGACGCCACCCGATCAGTCCTCCACGAGGTCATGGAACAGCAAACCGTCTCCGTAGCCAAGGCCGGCATCATCACCACGCTCAACGCCCGAACCAGCATCCTCGCCTCGGCCAATCCCATCGGCAGTCGCTACAATCCGAACCTTTCCGTCCCGCAAAACATCGACCTACCCCCGACGCTTCTCTCGCGATTCGATCTTGTATATCTAATCCTCGATCGCGTCGACGAAAAGACAGACAAGCGGCTCGCGAAGCATCTCCTCTCCCTGTACCTCGAAGACAAGCCCCACCACGCCCCCACGGCCAACGACATGCTACCCATCGAGTTCCTCACGCTGTACATCTCCTACGCCCGCTCCCAGATCCAGCCCGTCATCTCACGCGAAGCAGCCGAAGAGCTCGTAAACTGCTACGTCGCCATGCGTGCCCTCGGACAAGACGTCCGCGCCGCGGAGAAGCGCATCACCGCCACGACGAGACAGCTCGAAAGCATGATTCGTCTCTCAGAAGCGCACGCCAAGATGAGGCTCTCTGGCACAGTCACCCGCGATGATGTCCTCGAAGCGAACCGCCTCATCCAAACGGCTCTCAAGACCGCTGCTACGGATTCCCAGGGCCGTATTGACATGAGTCTTCTCACGGAGGGGACTAGTTCCGCGGATCGTAAGCTGCGAGAGGATCTTCGAGATGCTTTGCTTAAGCTGCTGGATGACTTGACGGCGGGGGGCAATAGCGTTCGCTGGACTGATGTGGCGAAGCGTCTGAATGATGAGGCGAGTGTGCCTGTTGAGACGGCGCAGTTTAATGAAGTTATGCGGAGCTTGGAGACTGAGAACCTTATTTCGATTACGGGAGAGGGGATTCGGAGGATGGTGAGGAGAGTGACGGCTGTTGTGTAAGGAGATGGATGATATATGAGTGAGGGTTATCTGGGTGGGGGGGAAGGGAATGTATAGGGAGAATGGAGGATGTCATCAGGTAGTATACATTGTAGGCTTGGTGTTACGGTTGTTTTATTATTCTTTCTTATTTAGCTTTTGATGTCTTGTGCGGATGTCAATGAAACGAGTCATAGATTTGTGCACTTTGTGTGTTTTGTTTCGGACGGTCAGCAGCACGGCTGTATGTATGTATGTGTGTGTGTTTGCGAGTATTAATGAGATGGGCAATAGAAAGACTTCCATGCACCATCACTTTTGTTCCGGAGTAACCAGGAGCACAGCACGGTCGTGAGTCTCGCGAGTCTTGATTCACACACAATCCAATAAGAAAATAACAAAATCACAAAGTATAGGGATTGCTTTCAGGCCAGGCCGTGCATTCATCTGCCGTCATCCCATTGTTCTTTTCTCTTCCCAAAAAAGTTGGACCCTCGAACAGTTACTCCATGCGAGTGATTGGTGCCTGTCCATGCCCCCGGGCCCCTACATTGCTTTCCAACAAATACAATATCACCTAATTATCCAAGACTCTCGAATCAAGAACAGCATAATTACAGCAGCTCTCACCTCCCCCAGCCCAAACCCAAAAGGCCTTGCCCATAAAAACTGCCTAACCGACAACTCCACCCAAGTGTATATACACCTCCCCTCCCTCTCTCCCTCCCTCTCTTCCTCAACCCATTCACAACCCTCACCACATACTCCTCTCCCTCCCCTCAAACGCAAAATTCAACGCCACCGCCACAAACAACGACACACACAGCGCACTCGGCCCCCACTTATCATAAAACCGCGCCGCCTTACGGCTCCGAATCGCCCTACTCCGATACAGATACGTCCCAATCGAGTAGCACAGACTCAGCACAGCCAGCAGGGTAAACAGGCCAGATGCCCAGAAGGATGTCCGCGTGGGGTGTTCGCCAAAGTTGAGAAGAGTGACAGCGATAGTGCTAATGTAGATGGAATATTCGAGCTATTGCAGCAAAATTAGCTAGGTTCCTTTCCAGAAGGGGTTACGTAACCAAAGGGGGGGAGATTGGTTTCAAATAGGGGGTACACTCTGTGTATGAAATTCTCCAACACGTTGCGTATAAAGCGGGAACAGGAATAACTCACCCAGCCAAGAAAAGTCCGCTCAGCAGCAAAATAAACCTTCGGTTCCACCCGCACAGGCACATAGATCTTCTTCCCAGGCGGTGCCCTGAACTTCTTCTGCTGAATTGGGTCCGACCCAAACAGCATTTGCAGTCTTGCACTACGAGGGAATTCCGTGCTGCGCGGCGCGGGAAGCAGCTTCTTTAGCACCTTGGCTGAGCCGTCGAGTGCTGCGCGGCCCTTGGTAGCAAGCAGCGTGGAGTAGTACGGCCAGCCACCAACGCGTCTTGCCTCTTCGAGCTCGTAGTTGGGATCGTACTCGTCGTCGGAGTCGTAGATGGGGTAATCTTCATTGCTGGCTGGGTGATCGACCGTCTGGCCTTCTGTGTCTGCGGGTGCTGGCGGGGCAGTAAGAGCCCTGGATGAGCTGCTGTGTTGGCCGTTTGAGGTGGACGCACGAGCAGAGGGACGATGTCGCTCGTCTTCCGAATCCATGTCTTCGTCGTCGTCATCGTCATCGTCATCGTCATCGTCGTCATCCTCGGAGGTGTTGGTCGTGCCGGAGAGACCGGGGCGGCGGATGCCAAAGTCATGGGAGGCGGGTTTGCGGATGTCGACGTCCATCTGTGGCATCCAAAACGGTATGAGATTGATGCGATCCGGAAACAGACATGCTGTGCCGTGGATGAACTTCGAAAATTTGGGAACAGACTCGACCAGGTGGGACGAGATGAGCTGGCGCACCCACTCGGGGGGTTCCTGTCCCATTTGTGTCTGCAGCTTCACTTCAAGAACGGCATACGGAAACCGGACTACATCATCGGAAGGCAATTGTGAGAATGGCCAATCGATACCGATATCTGTGCGCCTCCAGTTGGCACCGGAGCGAGAGCGGCCGTCGAGGTTATCCTCGCGCACCATGGTGAGCTCCGTGTCTAGGGAGATTCGCACCCGCGCATCTGCTGGGAGCTGGAAGGCAGTTCGGTTGTAGAACGAGCGGCACACGGGCTTGTAGCCCCTCTTAAGAACGGACCACTGAATCTCCGAGGCCAGTCGCTCGTCTTCCGCGATGGCCTTTTCTGACTTCTTGCCCTCCTTGCGGGCCTTTTCGAAAATAGCGGTAGGGAGCAGTTCGCCCTTCATGTAGGCATTCACGTTCTTCTCTTTGAGGGAGAAGCGCGCCTTGACGGATTTCTCGCCCGTCCAGTCTTCTCGGTGGGTCTTTCGTTCCACGAAAATCGTTTCTGTCTGCATGCCTCCGTACCATCGAAGTCGGATGGCTTCGGCGCCTTCGGTCTTCTTCAAGCGGCCCTCGTACATGTCCCAGGTATCCGGATTGTCATAGTAGATGGATGTGATGGCCGAGTCTTGCTGTTCGAACTCTTTGCTGGCATTAAAGACAAGGACTGGAAGATGCTTCAAAATGATGAGCTTGAGCTCGGTAACGTTGTCGGGATGGACCCAGTACTTGGTCGTTTGCCGGACAAAGTTCGCCTGGCCACCTCCGGCAGCACTGTCGCCTTTGACGGGGTTACCACGGGTTCGGACAAGATCGTAAAGCTTTGACAGCTTGATCACGGAAGCATCGTAGTTCTCTTTGTAAAATGGCTTTGCTTTGAGACGAGTGTCGAAAACAGGACGAAGATGCCAGCCCGTCATTTTCTATTAACATTGGTCAGTTTCTACCGCAATTGACAAGGAAAGACGTCGTCAAAAGAGCAATTAACTTGCTCAGGTCACGGAGGTAGCTTACATCATGCTTCTTGATGATCTTGTAGAACCCCGTGTAGTTGACCTGCACGAACTTGGCAAGGTCATGCACATCGGCGATAATGTCACTCAGATCCTCCTCCAGCAGCATGAACTCCTCTTCGCTGGGCCCTTCTTCGTTGAGGCCACGCTCGCTCAGTCGCTTCACCACATCCTTGACTTCGTGCTCGCTGACAGCAATCCGTCTCGAAATTTCCATCGCTTTCACCTGCTGCTTGGTATGCACCTTCTCGAGCTCAGCTTCGAGCTTGCCGACGAATCGAATCTCATCCTCCTCGGTCCATTCTTTTCCTGCAGCATCGTCTGGACTGGCCGGACCTCCGACTCGTTTCAAGTCGTCCTTGAGACCGTTGTAATCAATGTAGTACCATTGATATTCGCGGATGACGCTCGACCGTAGCTGCTCGCCAAACTTCATGACGAATACGCCAGGCTTGGCCCGAAATCTACGTCGGCTTGATGATGACTCCCAAGAGCTGTCCTGTTCTTGAAAATCTTTGACGATCAGCATGGGCGAACACGAGAGGCATGGGGTGTCAGAAAGTGAAGCAGTAGATGGAGCCGCGGCACGGAGACGTCGGAGAGTTGGGGAGAGGGAGATGGGTAGAATGCTCTCTCACTTACCTCCACCAACTCATGCGAGCGAGCCGTAGTGTCGTGCAGGGCAATGGAACGACGGACTTGCAGCGCAGACAACGAACGAGAAGTCGCGGAAATAAAGACGCTCGAAGAATGGACTTGAGCCCTTGACATGACCTAAGACATGCAGGCATTGGCGAATCATGCTTCCAGCGACGGCAACGTGCAAGTACTCCGTAAAGTACTCCGTAAACGCCATGTGTCCGGCCGATAACAATGCACCAGACGAATGGGGTTTCATTGAGCACGCCACGGCCCCACATTCGTCGTCTCGTCGCTCAACTTGCAAGATTGCAACGACGTTCTCCCGCGGGAACCGTTGTGTAACTTAACGCAATGTGTACGGAACATGATCATTGTGTAGACGACTTCTTCCATGTCCTTATTATCAAGCTCTAGGCTGTACCGACACGTGGCGACAACGACGGAGCCTTCCCCCAGGAAAACACGGAAGAAACATGAACGAAACATCATCAAGCGCTAACTGCCCCAGCTGTCGCGGACTTTGTAGAGTTATCGCAGTGGGGTCCACTACCCATTACGGTACCTACGAATCACGAGGTGGGGTGATGTCAAGCTCCAACTTTTTCTTGTCTTGAAAGAAGCCAACACCAAGGTCGGATCGATAGAACCAGCTTTTCTCGCCAAAATCTCACCAAATCTCACATAAGGGCATCAACTATCCGCTCGCCCTCTAAACTTCCCTGCAGATCATCATGCCCCCCACCATGGACGATTCCATGCCCTCACGAATTTCCCCCGACTGTCCCCAAGACATCCGCGACGTCCTCTACCACGCATGGGAACACCACCTCTCCGAACTCAAGAAGCTTCTCGATATCCAGGGCAACGCCAGCACTCAGGACCCAAGAACCGGCGAAACCCCCCTCCACGCCACGATCCGGGCATGCGGCCCAGCGGATCCTGCTTACGCAGCTAGCTCAGAAGACGCCAAGCACACCCCCGAGGAACCCTGCGTCGAAAAGGCAAAGCAGATTCTGCAGGAACTCTTCCTCGCCGGCGCGATATGGAACGACACAGACTTCAACAATGAAACCCCCGGGTGTGTCGCCCTCCGCCTAGGCCGGAAGAGCCTCTACGAAATATGTGTCGACGCCGGCGTCCGCGCTGAGCTTCTCTTCGCACTCATGGAAAGCAGCACCACCCTCTCGCTGGAATCAGGTGGTGACAAGGAAGAAGACGAGGCCGCTGCGCCCGCTACAGAGGACATGGAAATCGATGTTGAGGAGGCCGAGGCCGAGGCCGAGGAGGGGAAGCCTGAGGGAGGTGCAGCTACAGAAGAAAACCTTGCTGAGAACGATGGCGTAAATACCGCGGCATACCTCCAATCTTCTCTCCAATACACCTCCTCCAAGCTCCTCGACTCCAACCTCAACGGCGTGATGATGTCCTGGGAAACAGACATAATGCGCAGATCCGTTTCCGCTCTTCTGGGCCCGAACCTCACCCCCGGGAAACGTATCCTCAATCTAGGTTTCGGCATGGGCATCATCGACGGGCTCTTTGCGGAAACGAAGCCCTCGAAACATCACATTATCGAGGCGCATCCTTCTGTTCTGGAACATGCCTCGAAGCCGGATTCTGCATTCGGACCTACATGGGAAGCGAAGGCTCCTCAGCCGGGCGCCTATAAGATCTTGCCGGGAAAGTGGCAAGATGTGGTGCCGGGGCTGGTCGCGCAGGGAGAGACATACGATGCGATTTACTTTGATACCTTTGGGGAGGACTATGGGGAACTAAAGATGTTTTTGATGGAGTATGTACCGGATCTGTTGGACTATGAGGGCGCGTTTAGCTTTTTTAATGGGCTGGGTGCGGATCGGCAGGTCTGTTATGATGTGTATACGAAAGTGGTGGAGATGCATGCCGCGGAGGCGGGCTTTGATGTTGACTGGGAGGATATTGCAGTGGATATGACGGGGTTGGCGGAGGAGGGGAAGGGGGAGTGGGAGGGGGTGCGGAGGAGGTATTGGACCTTGGAAAGTAAGTCTTCTTCTTTTGACTGTTATGTATGTGCTTGGTACGAGTTTGAACATTGACTGACATACGTGAACAGCATACAAGTTGCCAGTGTGCAGATTCATGAGATGAATCGTGTAAGGACAAGAATGGAAGGCGCTTGCAAAGAGGACAAGACGGAGAACCATTTATATACTGCAGCTGAAGTTGGGACACCAAGAGTCTCGGCTCAGTGTAGCCGCCGGATGTTCCTCATTGGAACCAATCTTGGGCAAGACTTTCGCTTGGCGTGGCTCGGAGGGATGGTTCAAACCTTAACATGCCAGTAATTACTTTGGCTATACAACCAATTTCCTCGATCGTGAACTCTACATCCTCATCATCATCATCATCGTGGAAGTATGTCTTTTCAAGCTGGTTTTGAAGCGTCCGGCCCACGTCCTTTTGAAGCTCATCTTGTTGCATGGCACTCGATTCATTCTGCCATGTCTGATCTTGTTGCATGGCACGCCATTTCGCCTGCCATCTCGATGGTAGCTCTTCAGAGATGGTCGCAACCATATCTCTAACAAGAGTAGGAGGATTCCAACCGTACAACGGTGGGCACCCGCCCACCATTTCAAAAATCTACTATCGTTAGGTGGACCACTGAAGTTTGGAGTTTGAAGTTTGATGGGAAAATATTGGATGAGTGCTTACCAGACAGCCGGCACTCCATAGATCCACTCGACGATCCAGAGGATCCCCAAAAACGATCTCCGGTGCTCGTAGAACCAGTGGGGTATTCAGCGTACTGTCAGCGTACTGGGCGGATCGTCGCTAAAGAAGGCCTCGCCGAAGTCAATGATCTTGATTGATGGGCATGGCGCCGCCATAATATCTTGTTCCTGGAAGATCGCAGGTAGAATTATCTGAGTTGGTACGTTGAGCGCCCAAGGCCCGTCATCTAATTTGGTCACCGCGCCTGTCACGCGGTCCCCCAGCCTGGCAATAAAATCTTCTTCGTTGAGAGCATCAAGCCCGGGCACGACGATAGCGAGGTTTCGAGCGTGTAAATCTATCGGCCACGTCAATATGTTAGGAAAGTGGCTGAGGTGTACAGGCCTTACCTCCGTGCCCAATATCGTGGGCAGCGAGGAAATCGAGCCCTTGCAGCGTCTGTCTAGCGAACAGTTTCGCAAACTTGGCAGGAAGCCTGCGGTATAAGCCGTAGTGTTCAACGAATTCTGCAACATTTGGTCCTACGAGTTCCAGGACCAGACAGTTGTGGGTGCCATTAGGACCGACAAGAGTGAAATGGTCCAACATTTGGTTCACATATGACGACCCGGGATGATGTTTGGGTAGAGCAGACAGTGCTCGCAACATCTTGAGCTCGCGGCTCTCCTCAACTTTGGATATCATAATTTTCAGTGCAACATAGCGATCGTCCCTTTCATCAAATTAGAAAAAAACACTGTTCTCTGTTGATACATAGTTTCTGTCGTGGAAATAGGCATACTTCTGATCTTTCGCGGCCCAGGTGGTGGCATAGCTACCCCATCCTAGCTTATGGAGAATTTTATATCTTCCGCCCTTCAGGACATCACCTAACGCGACGGGATGGTAGCCACCTGGTTTGTACCGCTCAAGCGATTCGGCATTAATGCCGCCACCGTATCTTTGTGCTGGCCTCTGGACATGACGAGGACGAGTTAAATTGAGTCGTTGCAGCCAAGAACAAACAAGTGAGTAGATCTTTGATGGAATAAAAGACAATCTGAGGAAGATTGAGTACAGCATCGTTGCCGCAAGCTGGAGTGCTCTCATTGACAGACAGTTGAATCGTCCTGGCATTTTTTTCGAGAGACGTCAAACTCTGATGAATGACGATCGAGCCTACACGAGTTTTGCATACATAGGTACCTCTTCTTATTTATGGATGTTGTAACTTATGACTCACTTTTTCTATCTGAGACCTCGCATACCTAGCTCCGCTAAGCCCTAAACGGAATTGTGTATGAATGTACATGCCTACAAAGGTATAACATCGCGGAAGACAAGAGGAAAACTCCAAGAAAGTTCTGATACGCAAACACATTTTCAGAGGTTCAATCAGCAATTCCGAAGCCCGCAGGTAATGTTTCGGCTCTCCAGGCCCCACAACATGGACCACAGGCAGCTTTTGTAAGGCAGCCAAGGCAGCATCCCCTTTGCAGCATCACGTAAAGTATTATCGCTTGGTGCGAGGTTGAATACATATTACAAGTTGCCAGTGTGCAGATTCATGAGATGAATCGCGCAAGGACAGCACTGGAAGGCGTTTGGAAAGAGGAAAAGATGGGGAATCGTTTACTGCAGCGGACGTTGGAACACCAAGAGTCTCGGTGGCGCTTATATTCAGCGGCCTGTCACAAGATTGCATTATTTAGGAGCCATCTCTGATGCAACGCGGTATGTCTTCGATTATGGAGAGATCAGCAGTGCACGCAGCAGCACACGGCTAGATTTTCTCTGCGCTACACCATGAACGAGTCTATAATACGCGACAGTACCCCTTGTGCAGTATCCCTGGATGATCTTTCGTCCGAATCATCATCGGTGCAAGTAGCAGACAAGACCTATGTAGCCCTTACTTGAAATTCTCAGGGTGCAGGATACCAGCAAAATTCCCTGCCTGGACTCTCTTCAAAGTCAGTGCGGCAATGAGAGCGGCACCCACTCCGCTACCATCCTCAGCAGCAAGGATCTCGACGGGGTCTTCTTCCTTGGGGTTCGACTTGGCCGGCCAGTCAAGAATCTCCCTAAGAGCCTGAGCACCCCGCGCCTTGAAGTGAGGGTACTTGTTGAAGACGGAGCCGTCTGCGCCGACGTGACACGACTCGTAGTTCTTCTTCTTGCAGATGGCGGCCACACCACAGGCGGACAGGCGGGCAGCTCGAGTTCCGATAAGCTCAGCAAGCCGTCGGATCAGTTCGCACTCGGGGCGAGTGGTAATAATGTTCAGTCTGGAGACGAACAAGTCATGGGTTTCTTGCAAGTTCTCGTAAGGGTCCCTAAACACAAAATCATGTTAGTTAGACCGGTCAATGCAGAATTTGAGATGGCGAGAGAAAAAGGAAAATCATACTCTTCGATGGCAGAGAGAAAAGAGGAGTCTAGCGAGTAAGCTTTCCGCATGAGGGAAATATCCTGGTTGGCAAAGATGTGGTTGCCGTTTTCGTGGAGGTCTACTAGAACAAGACGGAAGATCTCTCCCAGGTACAGACCCGCAATCATCTTCTCAAAGGCCTGCTGGCCAGGTCGAGGAGAGTCCCGGTCAATAACCTTGTCGAAATCTGTTCGGGGAAGAACTTTGTGCTCGTTATCAAAAGCTCCCCATTCACAGTTGATCGCCATGGGCGTTTCGGGCGCCAGCTTCATGTGTGCCAATTTGGGGATGGAGCCGACATCCTCCATGTAAGCGGCATTGCATCCTGTGCCGAAAATGCAACCTATCTTCATCTTGGGGTCGGTGTAGGCCGACGCAATCATGGTTCCCGTCGTGTCGTTGATCAAGGCCGTCAATGTGATGGGCACACCCTAGCGGCGCAGAATGATTAATTTAGCTGCCATCTTTCGGCCTAGACATCAACCTCGCGTGAAGCGCATACCTTCTTCTTGAGAGCCGAGTTCAGCATGGGGACAACGTTCTCGCCCTCAACGCCGGCAATATCGAAACCCTTGGTCCATCGCTGAAGAATGCCTTCATCTATGTAGTTCTGGGTGGCCGGGTATGAAAAGGTGAACCCGAGGGGAAGGGTGTTGAGCTTTCCACCATCGCCATGGTGCGTCTCAACAAACTGCTGCAGACAGTCGGCAATGTATTCCCAAAGCTCGTCCGAGTTACCCGTCTTGAGTTCCTCCGGCATGCGATACTTTGACTGCAAAATGTCGAACTCGGATTTTTGTTCGGTCAAGGTAATCTGACAAACACGTAGGTTGGTTCCGCCCATGTCAAGAGCGAGGAATGTGCCAGTCTCGTGGCCATCGGGAAAGGACATGACCCAAGTTGGGTTCATGGGCTGCAGATCATGTTAATCGAGTTTCGAATCAAACTTGCCGGGCTCGTGTGAACTCACAATGCTTCCGCCTTCGACGCTCAAGCCTACAGATTTTCGATTAGACATAGAATTTACATTGGCGCGACACGATTCGGAAGCCATACCTTTGGCCAGTTCAGATACGAAGTGGTCTGTTATCTTCTTCAGGGTCTGTGTATCAACAGTGAAGAGATCCTCGAGCTTCTTGACCTGGTTAAGCAAGTCCTGAGGAAAGTCCGTCTTCGAACCTGCCGGTGTAGCATGGTCAGCCATGTTGACTGTAAATGTGCTGATCAAATAGAAACCGATATGCTTCTTGACAAGTGGTAGAATAAATAATGAACGGCTTGGCTCTCTAGCATCGAAGTGGACAAGGAGAAGAAGTTATGGGAAAATCATCTTGGATGTGGTGGCACCCAAACAAATCACATCCCCTCGTACACGGTCATGACTGTGATTCAGAGCAACAGAACGCTTGGATATGAGCTATGATGGCCATCATCCGGAACCACAATTCATTGGAGGAAATTGCGTCACAATGTCGAGCCACCGAGGGCTGACTACGTATGTATGATGTCGCGTCGCAAGTGGTCGTACAGAGCAATAAAGATAGGTCGGCGAACAAGCTCGGACAATAAATAGGTGGCTTCCGCGCAAGAAAGTGACTGAAAATCAAGGACAACCCAAGGCCATCCATACGTACCCTTCCTAGAGGGAGGCGGACGTGGCCCAAGACCAACCATCTTGGAGGTTGTGACAACGGCGGGGTGGAGGGGTAGCTGGAGCACGAGCTCAATTCGAATGCACAGAGCTGCCTTGGAGCGGGGAGAAGCCGACAGGGGGTGGAAAAGAGAGATCAAAGAAGACGAGCGAAGCCAGTGTAAGAGTGCGAGGCACAGATATTGCGGCTATGTATGATGGTGTTGAGGGTGAAGAACGAGAGGAAAAGAGCCGATCCGGTGGTGGATGCGAATTCCAACGGCCGGAGACCGCTCACCGCGAGGGAGCTGAGGGAGCTGAGGAGGAGCTGATTTTTGGTTGAGTAGCCGCTGGGCGACCCGCTGAGACACAGGGATCCCCACCATCTTTCAGTGGCGGGGCACCTGGGCCCTGGGCCCCTGATGAGTCCAGTAAGGTACTGGAGTCTGGGACCCTGATGTGTTTTGTGGAACAGGCCAACATTTTTTATTCTAGGTAACTTATAAGTCGCCAACTCAGAAACGCCTGGTTCACCGGCTTCGTCCAGGTCGTTCGTTGTAAGCAAGTTACGTACACAAGTCTAGCAGGCAGGGCGCAATGAGCATTTCGCATTCACCGGGATCCTTCTCGTTCGGGGGACAAGACACATTCGCAGGTTCACAGATACTCGGTGTCAATGACTTCCGCGCTTCCCGTCGCTTGGCAAATTGTCAGCCCACGGAGTAAGATGCAAAACCCGAGGCTCGCAACACGAATGGAACAAGGCGCGATGCTTGTCACGTACCCATGCCCGGAATAACAAATCCCCGAACTGCTCAATGCCAAATGGTCACTTCTCCGCGCCCCACTCGAGCTGTAGCTTGTTGTGGGCTACGTAGCCTGACGACTCGGTACATTCAAGCCGTTCAAGCTAATCGTGATATCGCCTTTCTGCCTCCTGGACTTCTGATCCTCACGGGCGCGCACAATCGATGAGCGCCAGTCGAATCCCTTGGTCATTATGAAGCCCGTATCACTTGCTTCCGTTGTTTTGACCCTTGTTGCCAGTGCCGTCGCCGCCGCTACCTCGAAAGATACGCTGTCGGGGCAGTTCAAGCCGCCGCAGGTGTTTAAGAATGCCAATCTAGTCCATGTCATTTCCTTGGAAAAGAACTATGTCAAGGAGCAACTGAACATTGTTGTGGAGAATATCTCCAAAGAGCCCCAGAGTGAATATTATTTGCCCTTCACTTCAGACCAAATAGCGCGCGTCGGTGGATTCGAGGTCAAGGATCGCAAAGATGGTAGCATTGACAACTTCATCTCCGAGCCCGCGGAGTACGACCCAGACAGGTACGTCGAGATATTGTTCTTCAGTCTTTGACCCCCTTTGATCTGAAGAGATGACAGTTGGGGGAAGCTAGCTGACCTTGCCCAGTGCTACCCAATACTTTCGAATTACCCTGCCAACTCCTCTCCAGGCTGGCCACCAACAAACACTCGGCATTTCTTTCTACTTCTTGAAGGCCTATCGTCCTTTGCCTGCCACCATTGCACAGGATGACAAACAATTTTTGGTTCATGATTTCTCCATCTACGCACCGTCAGCATACATTACTTTGAAGCAAAAGACCGAAGTCAAGGCCGCATCCTCTTCGATTCCCGACTATACCAAGATCACAGAGGGCAAGAAAGAGATGCCCCAGAAGCAGGGGGCCAAGTTGATCTACGGGCCGTTTGAAGAGAAACCTGCCGGTGCTACATCGCCTGCCCAGGTCCGATTCGAGTTCACCAAGCCCGTCATCCATGTTTCTACGCTGGAGCGCGATATCGAGGTCAGCCATTGGGGCGGCAACGTGGCTTTTGAGGAGCGATACGCCCTACATAACCATGGCGCGAACCTGTCAGCCCCTTTTAACCGCGCCAAATACGCTCAATCAGCCTACATGAACCCGGCTACCACGGCTCTCAAGGACATTCGCGTTCCCCTCCACGTGGGGAGTGTTGACCCCTACTTCACGGATGTTATCGGAAATGTATCCACGTCCAGGTTCAGACGCGGCAGGCGGGATGCTCTGCTTGAGCTCAAGCCCCGTTATCCCATCTATGGCGGCTGGAACTACCCCTTCACCATTGGATGGAACTCGGACGCCGCCAACTTGGTGCGCAAAACATCAACTGGGGGCTACGTTCTCAAGGTGCCGTTCATGGAAGGGCCCAAACAGGCTGAGGGAGTTGAGTACGAGCATATCAACATTAGGGTTCTCCTCCCCGAAGGCGCTCGGTACGTAATCTGCCCGCCATAGCAGTGCCTCTCTCCATTTCTTGAGAGCTTCTTCCTAACATTGAACAGTAACGTCAAGTTCTACACTGGAGTTCCAGAATCTGCCATCACCGAGACCTCGATCGGTGTGTACAAGACATATCTCGACACTGTTGGCCGCACATCTGTCACCATCAAGGCCCACAACTTGGTGGATGAGTTTAGAGACCGAGACATCATCATCTCATACGAGACTTCGTCGTTCGACACGTTGCGAAAGCCATTTATTGTTTTTGGTAGTATGATGGCAGTGTATGCTGCGGCCTGGGCAGTAGGCAAGGTGGATGTCGGATTTGCCAAGAAGCAAAAGGCGTAGATTCCTGATGATGGTGCTAAGGGGATTGGGTGGACAGATGGTCACCAAGATACCAAGATGGTCCTTTATTTGTGAAAATATGGAGGCAGCCATGAGAGTCGCTGTCACACAACCGCACGTGGATTGTAAAATATGAAACTTGAATGATGACTCACTGGCCACTAGGGTACAGATAGGTAGTCCTCTATTTCTGGAAAGATGGAGGCAGTCATGATAGGTAGTTGCTGTAACGCAAGCATGCAGAGTACGCGGAGCAAAGCATTGTTTCTCATGACGAAACTCGCCTGTGCCGTCCTTCTTATTAAACCCCCCACCAATGGCCATGCTTAAATGCCACTTTGCATCATGACTTACAATGAACTAACTTCTGAGGCATGATGCTCAATAAGAACAAAGCACCTGTAGGGCTGTGCCTGTCCCGTCCCGAGAAGCTAACAACGTACCCGGTAACGTTGAAGGATCCTGCAGAACAGGTGGGGCAGACATGACGACGAACGATGGGCCATCTGCCACCCAGCCACCCAGCCAGCAGGCACCTACGGAGTACCTACTCCGTACCTCATACACAATTAAGTTACCAGCCATCTTTTCAGACGAAACCAAGCCAAAGAACTAAGAAAGCGGGACCTCGAAAGTAGGCTGAATGTCACAAGGCAACAACTTCTGAGCTCTCGGCGCGAATCGAAGCCCAAGAGTCCAAGACTAGAGGCGAAGCGTGATGGATGAAGTCAAGTGATCGTAGGAGCGGGAGCGGCATCGGGACTCGGGACTCGGGAGTGTCAGCTGAGGCTTTATGAAGTCCGAAGGAGCATAGGTACATAAGTATAAGATGGCACGTATCCCCTTCATGGCCGTCCGTGTAAACAGTCCGCCCGTCTTCTTCCATCCCGTGGCTTTTCCCAGCGAACCAGTAAATCCCTCTTCGAGCCCTCTCGGCAATACATCATCAAAAGCACAGCTCATTCATCTCTGGCCACCAACAGCGGCCGAACTTTTGCAAAGGTGCTCTCCCTCAAACCACTGGCTACAGCCTCCGCTCTCCGAAAAGGAACGCGACAGCAAAACATCAAAAGAATACCAATAAGGGAAAGAAACACACACACACAGATACACACACACACACACACATAGACGCAAAGATGTGTTTCTGGGGCGGCGAACCAAACACAAGTTACTACTACAAAGAGGAAATCATACCCTCGCGGCGCCATCAGGGCCATCACCACCACCATCATCACCATTCCCCGAGATCGAGCTATACGAGTGTCACGAGGAGGACATACCGGACTAGTCCGCCGCGGGTGAGTGCCTCGTATGGGAGGCCTGGAGCGGGAGGGACGGTTGTGTATGAGGCCGTGGAGCCGAGGAGGAGGTACTGATCTCTTTTGACATTATACCTCTGTGGTTTCTTTCGAGAACTGTTTTGGGTATCTACGGTCACTTTTTTGCGAGGGCTGGGATGTGATGTGGTGGATTCATGGGGGTTTCTCGGATGAGAGATATGTGGTGTTGATTGTCGGATACGCCGATGGGATGGACAAAGGAAGCTTGTTGACATGGCCCATCAGGCTCTTGGGATTAAGACTTGGAATGGGGTGTCTGCAAGGTCGAGAGGATCCGATGCGTCTAACTTCGCTGATATATTTCGTGCTTACCGGTCACGACATGTATGTATGCAATCTATACACGAGGAGGCTTCTTTGATTACACGACTCCTTCGTGTATCGATTCACATGCAGCCTGCGTCGTAGTTGTGCGATGGCCCTTGAGTGGCCCTGACAGAAGACTGCAGCTGAGAGAATCCTGAGTAGTGAGTCGACCGAACGCGGAATTGATGCTACCATTCGCATCTTCTGGGCCAACATGAGCGGGGTGCGGGGTGCAGCGCAGCGCAGCACTGCAGAGGCGCATCATGACATCATGGAGCAGCGTCGTCACCGGCAGCGTCACCGGCAGCGTCATCGTCTTCCATCCGCCCACACGAACAGCTCGTTGTCGTGAAAGCCTCCCATCGCTCATTCGTTGCCTCTCATACCTGGCTCCAGTCAATTGTCTCTGGTGGGCAAAGAAGCAGTCTAGCGCCTTGCCATCCGACAAGTGCGGAAAGCTTGGAGAGATCTTGTCGAGTTGTGTTTGCCTGGCGTTTTCCAATCGTGCTATGTACTCACTACCGCATAATCTTTCGTTCAAGACTTTAAAACCCTGCGCGGCGCCTGGTCCGGCGTCTCCCCCCTCCCTCTTTGTGCCTGTGTCCAGTATTGTTATCGTGTATACATCCGTGATCCTTGAACTTTCCTGCCGAAATACGACATCACTTGTTGATTGGATTGAGTATGTTATACTACCTCCTATAAGATTCGCTGGCCCTTGTATGTCATGTGTATGAAGTTTGGCTGCTCTCCTTGACGGGAACGTTGCCTGTGGTGAATTGAGTCGAGGAGTAGAGTTTGCAAGCATGACGCGACGAGGGCATTTCACAGACAATATGCTACACGCAGGCTAACAACTCTGTAAGGCACGACTCGTTGCAGCTACCCAAATCACCCTAATCACCGACCACGACTGCTTGTTCAAGAGTTTGGAAGCCGCCAAAATGTAAGCAAGCTAGACACGAATAGGCGTGGGATCTTTGCTCTTTTGAAGTGCGACTCCAAAGACGCTGTTATCATACTCACTTTTCGAATTTCGAATTATCGATTTTGCGCTTCTGCTGCCAGCAGGCAAGCAAGGCTTCGTCATGTCTCGATCCAGCTTTGATGGCTCATTTCTTCAGCCTTACCTACCTCACTTGCGCTACGCTCCAGCAGAATCAATCACTAATGGCCTGTACTCGACCAGGAACCGCGCCATGTCTATCCGCTCTAGCGGCAAGTCCAACAAAAGCAGCTCCGGCGCTCAGCTGCCCAGCTTTTCCTTCAACTCTCTGCGCGGCCAGACCCAACCAGAGCTTTCCCGCAAGCTATTCAAGCTCATCAAGTCGGAAAACAACTTGATCAATGCCCACGAAGCTGCCGGACGTGAGCGCATCCAAATCGCCACGCAGCTGTCGGAATGGGGAGAGAACACGGCCGACGAGGCCGTTAGCGACATTTCCGACAAGGTTGGTGTCGTCTTGAGCGAAATTGGCGAGCTGGAAGACACATATGCCCATGCTCTGGACGACTCTCGCGGACGCCTCAAATCTATTCGTAACACGGAGAAGAGCGTCCAGCCTAGCCGACATGGCAAAGCCAAGATCGCCGATGACATCGCCAAGCTGAAGATGAAAGAGCCTGAGAGTGCCCGCTTGGTTGTCTTGGAGCAGGAGCTTGTTCGCGCCGAGGCAGAAAACCTAGTTGCCGAAGCTCAGTTGACCAACATTGTAGGTCCCCCCTTTCATGCATTTTAGCAGGCGTCTTTCCCCCAAAGTTCGCTGCTTCGAACGAGGCGTATACGAGGCTGACAGTGGGAACATAGACGCGACAAAAGCTCAAGGAAGCATATGACACCGAGTTCCTTGCCACGATTGAGCGTGCTGAGAAGCAAATCATCCTTGCCAAGCACGGGCGTCGTCTTTTGTCTCTCATTGACGACACACCAGTGGTACCTGGCGATACTCGGGCTCAGTATACGGAAGCCAATAATGCGCGCCAGATTCTCAATGACTGCGAGGATGATCTTCGCGATTGGCGTCCCGAGGTTGAGGAGCATGATGCGGCAGTTGAGCAGCATGCCGCGCCTATCAAGGAGAAGGAGTCCGTGACAGACGCGGATTCTGTACGCAGAGTTGATGAGACGGAATCTCTGGCCGCTGCCTAAGGGACGCGAAATTTTGGCGCTCGTAATGCTTCAATCTTTTCACCAGACAGTACTAGTCATTGCTTAGACTGCATGTGTTGTCGTTTGTTTTGGTCTACTATGTATTGGTTGCACGGACTCGGTTCTTTGTTGTTGTTTTTTGCGTCATGATATCAGGTTTGCAATAGCTTATTTCGAACACGGTGTTGAAGTTCAGTAATTCTTGTAATTCCAGTACAGCTGACGCCGTGATGATGCGACGATGATGCGTGAAGACGCTTCATGAAACTTGACTCTCAAGTTTCAACAGACAGAAACTCATGACGATTTGGGAAATAAGTGGACTGACGTAGTGCCCCTTTTTTTCGCGCCTGGTGCCGCGGCGTTGATGCGAAAGACGCAACACAAACGCCGAAAAGCAGCGAAGAGATTTGTGACCTTCGGTCTCAACAACCTCATCAATGAAAGCCACGACGTGTTTCTCTCTCTCGATCCTGCAGCGCCCTGGCCTTCCCAGGGTCGTCCCCAGTCGCCGACCAGTGACATGGATGCAATTGATGCTGTCTGCACGAGCATTGCGCGTCCGCGGCCTTCGATCTCTGCAGACGCAGAGCCTGCTGCAAACGACTTCTCGGGCCGCTGATAGCCCCAAGATCATGCGCGCGACGAGCGCTTTCTCATCGGCTGCCTCGTCGGTTGTACGGCCGACTGCAGCTGCCCACAGCCCAATGGACCCACCGGGCCTTGCCCCGCCCCCTCACCAGTCCATCTCCTCCAACTATTCCAAAATCTCGACACGGCGGACGCAGCAAATTGCTCATCATCTGTCACGATTCTTTAATCCATCGTTTCCTTCTGCCTCGTTTTCCTCTTCTTCATCCTCATCCCCCCCCGAACCGCCCAGCATGGCGTCCAAATACAGCCTCCGCAAGGTTGCCGCCCCCAACACGTTTGAGCACCGTGTTTACATTGAGAAGGATGGCGTCCCCGTCTCTCCTTTCCACGACATTCCCCTCTATGCCAACCCGGAGCAGACCATCCTGAACATGGTTGTTGAGATTCCTCGATGGACCAATGCTAAGCTTGAGGTATGTACGAAGCAGCCGGAGCCGCACACTGTTGTTCATTGACTTTCTTCCTATGTGTTTTTCCCCCCTATTCCCGCCTCATGGCGCCATTGACCGCTTTTTTACTCAACCTCTGGACCGGCGAGAAGCTGTTTGCTAATGTTCTCCTCGCCATTAGATCTGCAAGGAGGAGCTCCTCAATCCCATCAAGCAGGATATTAAGAAGGGAAAGCTGCGATATGTTCGCAACTGCTTCCCCCACAAGGGATATTTGTGGAATTATGGTGCCTTCCCCCAGGTAAGTCGAGCTGGCCGGACTGTGTGACATGCCGCCGTGCTCTGTTGCTGACTTGTTCTGACCAGACCTGGGAAGACCCCAACGTCACCCACCCTGAGACCAAAGCCAAGGGTGACAATGACCCTCTCGACGTTTGCGAGATCGGCGAGCTTGTCGGATATACTGGACAGGTCAAGCAGGTCAAGGTTCTCGGCGTCATGGCTCTGCTCGACGAGGAGGAGACTGACTGGAAGGTCATTGTCATTGACGTGAACGACCCCATTGCTCCCAAGCTCAACGACATTGAGGACGTCGAGCGCCACCTGCCTGGCCTTCTCCGAGCCACCAATGAGTGGTTCCGTATCTACAAGATCCCTGACGGCAAGCCCGAGAACCAGTTCGCCTTTACTGGCGAGTGCAAGAACAAGGCGTTAGTATATTCCATCACCAGTATTGGTGAGGCAATACGTAGCTAACGACGCTTTGCTAGATATGCCATGGACGTCGTCCGTGAATGCGCCGAAGCTTGGGACCGTCTCATCACCGGCAAGACCCCGGCCAACGGTGTCTCCATGTAAGTCCTTCTTAATCTTGTGATGCTCCTGGATGTACCTGCTTCTAACCTTTGTATCAACTAGTGGCAACACCAACGTTCCTCACTCCATCAACTACCTCAGCCCCGAACAGCTGCCTCCTCTGCCCTCCCACCAGGAGCTTCCCGCGGAGAAGATTGACAGCTCGATCGACAAGTGGTTCTTCATTAGCGGTGCCTCTGCTTAATTTTCGCTTTATAGTCACGTAGATGGCTCGATTTCACGAGTGACGTGAACTCTTGTATATGCTTCATATACATAGCAAAAAGTAGCCAATACGGCAAGCCTTCTGGCGCCGTGAAATATATCAAGACGCAATTTCGCTGTCCGAAGATCTAATTGTACAAATGTGTCCCATCTAACTCCCCCATCTGGAATCTTGTGTCGAGTCGTAAGGAACAAACGCCGCAAATGCAAAATTTTCGCTGTGTTGTCGTGAAATGCCGTTTAATCTGAAAGGTCGGAAGCCTTTTGTAATGCACGACAATGCCGCTCAACCTCTTCGACGAGCATGTTGATGGGGATCCTCGAACAGTTAAACGCCAACTGTTTGCCGTCCTCTGCTAGGTGTTAGCCTCCACAGCGGCAGATGATAAAAAGAGGGAGGTAAGCTTGCGTACTGAAATCTACTTTCAAAGAGCTCGGTTCGGTCGCGTTTCGGGGCAGGAGAATTGTCTCTACCGACGTACCGCTCGCGCGTGCATTCGGGGGCAGATACGTAAGGAACAGGCGAGCAGGCTTGGCGCAGACAGAAAAAGGATTGAACCTCGCCGTGACCTTGGTGATGAACCTGGTTTGCATCTTGTGTCGTCGCTAAGTGAATGCGCACACAGAAAATAGACTTGACGAGAGTATGAGAGACAGAGATCGTTGGCAATTGACTCCGCGTGATGCAATTCTTCGAGACTCCTTCCTCATGGCGCATGGGTAAGTAAGTTGAGGGTCAGCAATTCCTCCAAATTTAAGGTCACGTGCTCTCCGCCTAGGGATCCATTCCCAAACAAAACAAAAAGTGGAAAATCACCGCCGTCGTTTTTTTCCTTCCCTTTCTTTCTCCCCTTAAGCATCGCCCTCCAAGAAAGGCCACGCTTCCATGCTTACAAACAGAGATTCACTTCCTAACTTCTCCATCCTCATACTTGTATGGAACGGTGGAGTTTTTAGGCAAGAGAATCTCAACACCCCCTCGCATGTGAGAAATTCGGAGAAGCCTCTTCAACAACGATCTCTTTTGATCAAACCGCTGTCACTGTTCCCCTGTTTTCGGGCTTTTTTTGCTTGGAAATAGGGGAGGGAAGGACGGGTCTGCCCGTGAGGGTCCGGCGTCAATTGACGTCCGCAGTTTTGGTATCAGAAATATCAGGGCCGTCCACCTGGAGGATGTTCGGGGAAATGTTTGGTTTCCTCGCGTCTTTGTCCAGGGGATTGTTTTGCTCTTTGGGAAGCCACTGCGAAGATTGTGTGTGATAACACTTGAGTGCGATGCGTGGCGTAGTCTTCTTCATTTATGGAGGGACTATAATTCGATTCCGATTATTCTTCTTGGAGGGCGGTGCTTCAACTTTTTTCTTTTCAAGGTCTGTCTCCTTTGTCCCCCTTTTATTTACTTTACGGGAAAGAAAGATCCTGTGGGGAGACATCTGCTAATTTGGTGTTGCCTTTCGGTTACGACGTGACCGTGGGTGTTTGTAGGGCCGTGGGGGATGTGCGGGCGTGATGGGAATGGAACGAAAGGGAAGACGTACTTGGTACAGGACTTTGGTGTGTAGTCTATACGTAGGTGGTGAGGAGTGGAAACCGAAAAGGGATGCTGTCAGCTACTGTCTGGTGGTTGCAATTTGACAAAAGCTGCGTGGCGATAGTTATAGATATGGAAGCAAACACCTAGGCTGTCGAATCTATACACGGTGTACGAGAAACTTCGCTAAGCCCCGATCTGCGAACTGCTGTGTCGGACAAAGTCAACCCCCGCTGGCAAAAGGTATACTCTGTGGAGATCGTACTTGCCTCTTACATTATCTTGATGTCTCTCTCGTTGGAGGGGATGGCTTCGCAGATCGGGGCTTAGCAAAGCCCCGGTGACCGTCTTGCGAAGTCTCGTACGCCGTGTATAGCTTCGACAGCTTAGGTGTACATATTTGCCTCCATGCCTATAATCATCGCCACAAACGGCGCCACCAGTTTCAATAGGGGTTTGAAGGCCACCTTCCACTTTGTTGAACTTGTCGAAAGCCGCATGCTTGACCCGTCCCTTCTGCGCTGCAACATGTTTTGGCATAATACTGTTCATGATATTGAGATGAGAGATGTGACATACTGGGCGGCATCACGATTCACAAGCATGCTAATAATAAGGGTCCTGGGTGATGGCCATCTGCGCCTCTTAATTCACATAGACAGGACTCTGATTGCAAGCTTGTGTAGAGAACTGTACCTCTGACGCGTAGAACCAGTGGTCTAGAAAACCTCGTCAATGTGGAAGCTTCAAGCCTCACATCTCCCCCATTGACGCCTGCTCTTTTCCCGTTCTTCCTCTTCCATAGACAAGATTCTGTATATGCAAGCTTGCCTAAAAAATAGATGCCATTATTGCCACGCTATGCTTTGCGCGCAAGACTCAATCGTCGTCTACAGAACTCGTGGAACCAATCAACGCCTGAAAAGCACAAAACGTCACAGGTTCTGAGGTTGAGTCACCCCACCTCGCCTCCGTCATTCCGACCAAGTGTCAAAACTTAAAAGGCGTCCCTCCCCGATTGTCTATCACCAACGCCATTCAACAAGCTCCTCATGAAAACCCCTCTCTGCATATTCGACACGCTCAAACATACAATTCATTGACTCAATTCCTCACCATGTCGCTGCGAGGCCTAGACGAGCGCCTAACGGCTCTCCAGGAGACTACGACGCAGCTGCGCGAGCTGATTGACCGACTAGCCAAGCTCGACTTCCAACCCGGCGCCGGTCTACCGCTCGACATGGACGACGAGAGCAGTGTCAGCGGGGAACTGAGCGCCGAGATTGGCCAGATTCTGCGGAATGGCCTGGAGGAGCAGGAATTGCTCACGGAGGAAGTTCAATTTGTGCGGCCAGAGGGCGCTGAGAAGATGCGGTTGAGGGAGGGTGTTGAGCGGCTGGGTAGTGAGCTTGCGAGGTATGCACACCAAAATGCCATCTTGGCCCTTCATATCTGCGGCTCATGTTTGCTCCCTGTATACATGGCCTCACTACCACATCTCGTATACACGTCTCGCATACACAACTCTAAGATCATCTGCCATCTAGTTGCCGAACCCATTTCCGAAAAGCCCGCCTCTCCGCACGAGATAACCTAGCCCAAGCCCGCAAACTTGAGCGCCGCCTCCTCATTCAGTCCTACTCACTCCCCGTGCCCTCCGAGCCAGACTCCCCAGGCAGTAAAGACGCCCTCGAAGAAGCATCCTCTCCTACGCTTCGGTCTCCCCAGCGTCTGCACCATACACACGCGTATCATCACAACCAGTCGAGTCTGTCCGCAGAAGACCAACAGACCGTGGGAGCAAGCAATAACGTGACGAGCGCGCTGCGCAGAACACATGATCTCATCGCGGCGGAACTATTCCGCAGTGAGTACGCGCACCAGACCCTAACGGAGTCGTCCGCCGCGCTGAGAGAGCTAGATGAGTCGTATAGCTCATTGGACTCTATGCTTGCGAGCTCGAGGGACTTGTTGGGCACGTTGTTGCGCTCGCAGAAGAGCGATACGTGGTATTTGCAGACGGCGCTGTATATGCTCCTGGCAACTGGGGCATGGCTACTCTTCCGGAGGATCTTGTACGGGCCGATGTGGTGGCTTGTGTGGCTCCCGCTTCGGGTCTTATTCGGCGTGGGGACGCGGGCTGGTAGCGCCGTGATGATGCATCACCGGTCGGCGCCTGGGGGGTCGGCAACGGCGAGTGTTGGTGGCGGTGGTGCGGGTGCTGATGGTGCTGATAGGGGTAGTGTTTCGGTGGATGGTCTGCCGGGGGAAGATCTTGTCACTGCGCAGGTGGGAAGTGCGAGTCCGTCGGGGCGGGATGGAGTTGCGGACGTGGTGACGGATCAGATTGCTCAGGTTGTGGATGCGGTTCGCGAGGCTGATGAGCTTGGTAATGTGGGTGAGAAGGACGCAGATGAAGAGTCGGATGATCAGCCAAGGAACCCAATGAAGCGGATGTGGGAGGAGCCGCAGGAGGAGCTGAGGGAGGAGGAGGTGAACGAGATGACAGATGGAGAATCGGATGATCAGCCAAGGAACCCGAAGAAACGGATGTGGGAGGAGCCACAGGAGGAGGCGAAACGTGAGGATGAAGCAGAGGTTGTTCAGGAGACTCAGCAACGAGATGAGTTGTGAAGTGTAGGACTGTACACGCGATTTCAGACAGGCTTGTATATAAAAGCCCTCCTCGTAATGCGATGCCTTCTTGCCTACTACTTTTTCGCATTGCAGACTTGACATGCTATCTTTTTCTGCTTGATAGACCTCGTATTTTAGTCTATTCGCCTACTTTACCGCCCTCCTCCTGTGTATGCATCACGCACCGAGGCTTTGTTTACTCGTCTCGATGTGACGCCTAAAACAAAGCCATACCTGGTTATATGATCCAAACCACAACACGTTATGAGAGCTGAGATGATTTGCCCTCCCCCTTCCGCTTCCTTGAAGCCTCGTCTAGTTCACCATGTTCCAACACGTTATTGACCCTTATTTGATTCAAAGTTCCTACTCGTTCAATATGCCTGATTCTACTTCCCACCACAACGGCCTAGGCTCGGTCAGGCGCAACGCGAGCTACCTCACTGATCCACGGAAGACCAAGCTTCTTCATCTCCACGGCCAATTGGAACAAGTAGTCGAGGCTAGATACGTGAGGAGTCAGCACACAGATGCGCACATGCATCAACACAGTGAGGACGTGGTGAAAGAAGAGAGAAACAAGCCTCAAAGATGTACACTCCCTGCTCAACGAAACATGGAACAGTAAAGGAAAAAGAGACCATGGACTCACCTCTCACACATCGTCTTCGCCTTATGCACATTCTCCCCCCAGACATACACGCCATGCCTCCTCACCAGCACAGCATACGTATCCGGATACGCCTCCATCGCCGCCTCCAAATACTCCGTCAGATCCTCCTCATGGGGCGTATTCTCAATGACAGGAATCCGCAGCGTATCATGGTAGCCCAGGTTGCCGGACTTGTGCATGCCGCGCCCAAAGCCCTTGATCTGCTCAATGTTGTTGATGGCGAAGACTTTGTTCTCGGAACCGCCCTGCTGCTCGAGGAGGAGGGTCACGAGGACGGCCCATTGGGAGTGGGTGTGGATGCAGCAGCCTGCGTTGCGGCGTGTAAAGGCCGCGAGAAAGAGGGGGGTGCATTGGGAGGGTTTGAGGCAGGGAGGGGAGCGGAGATAGGTGCGCTGGAGGCTTTGTGCGGTTGTGGCTTCTTCTGAGGATGCTGCTGCTGCTGCGGCGGCGGCGGCGGCGGCGGCTTCTTGTTGGGCCGTGAGGGAGAGCACATAGATGTCCGTGTTCTTCATGAGTTCTTTTTGGACGCCTGAGGGGGCGATGTAGACGCGGTCGCTGGGAGAAGGGTTGCAAAGTGTGAGAATTTGAACGACTTGATGGTGTTTGATACTTTCTCCTACTCTTCTCTTCCTTCTTTTCCTCCCTCATGAAGACCAGTCTTGTGACTGGACTCGTTTCTTCTCCTCCTCTTCTTCGTATTCCAGTCTTCCGTTCCATTCTCTCCTTCATCGTGATTCTGCTCTTCTCAACACCACGAAAGACTTCTCATAGGCCAGACTTACTCTTGTCGAATCGAGCACCCGCCTCCCGTGCCGGTGACCCATCCCAGGGTCCAGAACTTGGCGCATAGTGAGGGGATCAGGTTCGCGGGATGGTCTGGGTTGTCAGACGTGATAAGGTGGTCGGCATTGGCGCCTTCGTGAGTTGTTGAGGCCATGTTCGAATCAAGAAAGGTGAAGAATCAAAGAGACGGTTGTGAGCAGCGCGGTGCAAGATGAGGCAGTTGCTGGTGGACGGCGCCTATGACGATAGTCGCAGCTCGGCAATGGTTTTCCTCGTCAGATATTGGTATAGATAGCCAATGAGTGTTGATTTCTCGAAGCCATGTGTGAGCTTGGCTTGACTTTAATTTCAATTTTTGAAGAGAGGCATGAAAGGCGATGATGGAATCACACGTTTGTGGGGCTGCCGAACTTGGGCCGACGTTGAGTTTTGTCGTCGTTGGTGTCAATGTAGCGCAATGGCGAGCTGCTTGTACGAATGAATACTCACTTTCATGTTTGGCTTTTACATGTCTGCTAGAAGGCATGTGAAGGTTTTTTTTGCCTAGTTTTAGCTTACCGGTGGTCTTCGCTTCTGTGCCTTGGGAGAGGGCTCTGCAGATATTGATACATACCTAAGGTACCTAGGAGGTAGGTAAAAGGAGTATGTACTCTGTACTCCGTACGGATGTACATAAATATGGCGACGCCGTGGGCGAAGGGGCGAAGCTGGGGGTTCAAATCCTTTTTGATGAATTGAAATACCCTCAAGATCCTAGGTTCAACCTCCTCATTTTGGATTACGCAAGAATCACCTTTAAAATTCATGAATTTATATTGGAATCGCTGCCCTCAACGAGTCAACGACACAGGCGGCCTCACGCGGCAAGTCCGTTCACTCTTGCCTTTCCCTCTCTCCTAGATAGGTTGAATGAATACAACATGTTGTTCATGTAAGTAAGCCATAGAGATTTGAGAGCGCGAAGCCATTGATTTTATTAGTGAGTTACAAACTGGTGAGAGAGGAGTTAGAGCATAGAGGACACTTGGCGGCGTCCAAAATGGGTTAAGGCGTTGAGGCAGTTGAAAAAATCAATAGGTACACTGTGTATGTATGCATGTACATACTCGTAAATACTAAATTGTAATCTCAGCTTTCGCTTCATCTCCCCTTGTCCTCGGCTCCTCGCCACGCCTTGCAATGGCTACGTCAAGACGAACTGCAGGCGCGCCACAGCCGGAGCCTCTTCCCAGACCTCCACGATCTCGAGCCATTTGAGATCGAGTTTGAGATCGTGCAGCAGGACATGACGAATCTGGCTGAGCCAGCTCTTTTCTACAGAGCACGGAATACAACAGCGGTAATTAGACGTCTTCATCGATGTTCTGGTGGCGGTTGCATTAGAAACCTGCATTCATCATTTTGAGTATGCAGGGACATAGCAGCAGCGTTGTCTTGCATCTGGACGTCGCACGAAAAGGAACGTGCAGATGCTGGGGAAATTGGCACAAACTACGGAGTACCTATGTAGGTATGTACATACATACACCGTACAAGACCGTACTCCGTACAACGGACAAGAATAAAGCCGCTGATCTTAGAAGTGGGCTTGCCTTGGAACTTGGAAGCTAGCCTAGAGGTGATGTGTCTATTTTTAATCTTCTTCTCTTAACTTTGTCACTGCCCTTGGGGTAAGGTATGTATTTATCTGCAGCATGGTGCCACGATTGCTGAGCCACGCTTCCACTTCCACAATACATACCTAGCCTTGGTTGAAGTTGATCAGCTGCACGGGGATACGACGGCCCTCGGAAAGGTTACACCGCGTCTCCCGGTTGGAGTCGGCTCGTATGTGAAGGGAGAATCACCAAGTCAAAGGCCTTAGTTATTTCTCTCTGAAACGCGCAACAACTTCAAACTAGACAGCCTGGACTCGTAACAAATGTACAACTACACAGTAAGGGGACAAAGAGCAATGTGACAATGCAAAACATGCAAGTTGGGCTGCGAGTCTGCGACACGTTGACACACCAAAGAGACCAAATGGCAAAAACTAAAGACACACGAGACGGACCACGACTCCAAGCCGCATTCCTGCGGTGATCCACCTGGTAAACCAACCAGAACGGCGCAGCACCTGTGGCGAAGCCTTGGCTGGCCGCAGGGATGTGAGACAGAATCGCTGGTATTGACGGGAGCGCCGGGGTGCACGTGCTGCTTGCAAGTTGCAAACTTGCGCCCAAAAGCCTGAGATTTGTCAAGCCGAGAAAATCGAGGATCGAGGATCGTGTGCGGGAAAAGCGGCAAAACGGGAAAAAAGGCAGTCGTAGTGGCATACGAATCAAGCAAATGGAAGAGGGAGCGATGCTGAAGGCTAGTGGTCAGTGGTCACTGGCCAGTGGTCACTGGCCAGCGGCCACTGAATCCTGATGCACTGTAGGTTGTAGGCTGTAGTCTGTAGGCTGTACCTGTAGCCTGTGGGTAGTCTGTCGGGCTCAGCCCAGTCGGGAAAGGTGGGAAATTCGTCTCCCGGCCCGCGGCGGCTCCAGGAGTCCAGACCAGGGTCCGTAGCCTGCTGGTGATGAGCCAGGGGCCAGGGGCCCAGGATAACGTCGTTATAACCTCCAGGCTCCAAGTCATGAATAATCTGTACGTATTCCGTACTTTGTATGACGAGAGCGTGTTGTGAGTCGTGACTTGTCTGGTCTGGTCGGGTGATGATGATTGGTCTCTCGCCAGTGGTCGCCACCCCTATCCCCGTACCTCGCCGGGCCCCGCGCTTGAGCGCAACGCTCACACAAGTCGAGCTGAAAGTACGGGGTTCTGGCGACGCCTCCGCCACGTTCCCCTGGCTAAGAAACTGAATAAAGGACCTCGCGTCCCCGCCTCCAGACTCAACAGCGTTTGACTTTCACCATCACAACCTTCTTCTCGTTCCTGCACAAATTCGTTTTCCGTGTCTTGTTCTCTCGCTCAGTCTCTCGCTTGTTCAACTTCGATATCACCTTCGTTTACTCTCTACGTCTTTGTAATATATCCTTGTGACCTTCTTGACCTCGGTTTTACAACACACAAACACCACACATCAAGATGCGTTTCGCCGTCGCCGTCGTTTCTGGCCTTGCTGCCGTCGTCTCTGCCCAGACTCCCGTGTCTGCTGATCCCGCCACCGCTTCTTCTGCGGCCTGCTTGAAGAAGTGTGCCGTTGGCGACGTCAACTGCCAGTCTCACTGCATCACTGTAAGTCGACGCCTTTTACGGCCGTGTGCCGTGTGTGACTGTAGCCGCTAGGGATTGCCTTACCCGACCCGTGGCCACTGATACGAGCAATGAACTGACATGGAAACTATCATATAGGTCCCCAGCCCTAACGAGCAGCAAGTCAACGACACCACCAAATGTGCTGCCGCCTGCCCCCAGGGAAGCGGTAGCCCCGAGGAGACGCAGAAGTACGCCGACTGTGTCCAGGGCTGCATCTCCAAGCACTACTTCGACAAGAGCGGAGGTACCCCTCAGCCCACTGGCGGCAACAGTGGCAGTGGCAGTGGCAGCAGCGGTAGCGGCAGCAGCAGTGGCAGCAGCAGCGGTGCCGGTGCGTCGGACTCTGATGCTCACGCTACCGCCACCCAGACCGGCGCTGCTGCCCCCAGCAGCTCCGCCGACTCTGGTTCCAACTCTGGCTCCGGCTCTGACTCCGGCTCTGGCTCTAGCTCTAGCTCCGGCTCCGGCTCTGGCTCCAGCTCTGGCGACAAGACCTCCACCGATTCTGGCGACAAGACCTCGGCTTCCAAGACTTCCTCCAGCCCTGCTGCCACGAGCACCAACGCTGCTCCCGGCCTGACCTTCGGTGCTACCGGTGCCCTTGTCGGTGCCCTGGCCGCCATCTTTGCTCTGTAAATCGACAGCATGTTCTTCAACAGACTCGACAGGGTTTGGAAGGAATTGTGAGAGGGGCTTGATCTAGACGTGGGAACGAGAGACGGATTAATGAGACCTCGCCCTGAATCTTATTACTTCACGATGACGGGCAGTTTGGTCAGTATAATGTTGTGGAATGAAGGGACTACGGAATTTGGATGGAGAAGTATTGTCGGTATCTCAGTCAGACATAATACCCGTAATTAGCATGGTCTTGGTCACAGTTGTTTTATATGATATGATGAGCTTGAGAGGATGCGCTTACTCTCTCCCTGACGTGTGACCTTTGTTGTGACCTGTCGCGCAATATCGAGGATGTGGATGACGACAGTGACGATGTCCCTACAAGCGATGGTTGTGAAAACATTCGGCCTTTTCTTCTCATAGAAGGGATTTTGAATCCTCGAAAATGCTCTGCAAAGGTTTCCCTGGAAGATGGGGCACGATGGGCCGCGCGCAAATCTAGCATCTAAGTCCTCGGCACTTGCGCCGGAAACGGACGGTCTTTTATCATTATGTACACACTGATTAATGGTAGCATGATTGCATACCTGTTACCCGATAGGTATTTTCGAAAAGACAACAAAGAACAACGGCGCTTCCTGTTTAACCTTTTGGCTTCAAACTAAGGTCGTCAGCTGCTTTCCCGTGACGGCTGGAGCCCCACCGCGAATCAAGGCACCGACTGGGAGCCCCCGCAAGAACCGCAAGAACCATGTGTCCTCTCCAACTTCGCGTGTCATTTCAGGTAGGTACTGTAGTTGGCCACTCAGACTCTCAGTGCCAATTTTGGTGGCTACCCCCCTAACAAAGGCCCCCCAACTTCTGTCCGGGTTTCTGTCGGGGTCCTTGCAGTTCTTTGTTGCTTCTACGTGTCCTCATTGCTCAACCACTGGTCAGCTCAGCCTTTCATAAAGCTCTCTTCACGAGCCTCGCCCGCCCAATCCAATTCTCTTCCCCATTCCATCTTCACGTCTTCAAAATCTCCCACCCTCCAGGAATCCGAAGCCCGCCGTGAGCGTTGGGACTTGGCCCAATTGGCATCGTCTTCCTTTCGTTTCGCGCTGCATCGTCCTCCGTCTTTGACTGCTTGCCATAAGAAGTCTGCATTTGTTCGCCGTCATAATGAAGTTCAACGCTGCGGCTGCGGCTGTGTCTGCTGCCCTTTTGGCTGGTTCGGCTCATGCTGACAAGGTTGAGGAATCACCTGTTGTTGCGGCTGAACTCCCTGCCTTTACTGTAAGCTGCGCATCCCATCACCCGCCTGCGTTCCATGATAGCACGCCTGCTACACACATGTTTATGTGGCATCTTTCCATCTTTCTTCGCATGCTGACCAGCTCGCTTTCTTCCATGTAGCCCACTACCTTGAAAGCTCCTTTCCTCGAGCAGTTCACCGATGACTGGGAGAAGCGATGGAAGCCCTCGCACGCCAAGAAGGACATGCAGGGCTCCGGCAAGGATGAGGAGGAATGGGCCTTTATTGGCGAGTGGTCTGTCGAGGAGCCTACCAAGTACAAGGGCATGGCTGGCGATAAGGGTCTTGTTGTCAAGAATCCTGCTGCTCACCACGCCATTTCGGCCAAGTTCCCCAAGAAGATTGACAACAAGGGCAAGACTCTTGTCGTCCAATATGAAGTCAAGCTGCAGCGTGAGTTGATGTCGCCCGGAATAGTTTGAACCTCTCTCATGGCACCTCGTCTCTACACGTACTGACCAATTTTTCTAGAGGGTCTCGACTGCGGTGGTGCTTACATGAAGCTCTTGCGCGACAACAAGGCTCTTCACCAGGAGGAATTCAGCAACACCACGCCCTACGTCATCATGTTCGGCCCCGATAAGTGTGGCCACACGAACAAGGTTCACTTCATCTTCAACCACAAGAACCCCAAGACCGGCGAATATGAGGAGAAGCACCTCTCTTCCCCTCCCACTGCCAAGATTGTCAAGACGACTGAGCTCTACACGTTGATTGTCCACCCCAACAACACCTATGCTATCAAGCAGAACGGTGAAGAGGTCAAGGCCGGCTCTCTCCTCGAGGACTTCACCCCTGCCGTCAACCCCCCCGCCGAGATCGACGACCCCAAGGACTCCAAGCCTGACAGCTGGGTAGACGAAGCCCGTATCGCCGACCCCGAGGCCAAGAAGCCCGAGGACTGGGATGAGGACGCTCCTTTCGAGATTGTCGACGACGAGGCCACCATGCCCGATGACTGGCTCGAGAACGAAGCCACGACTATCGCCGACCCCGAGGCCCAGAAGCCCAAGGATTGGGATGACGAGGAGGATGGCGATTGGATTGCACCAACTATTCCCAACCCCAAGTGTGCCGATGTCTCTGGATGCGGTCCCTGGACCAAGCCCATGAAGAAGAACCCCGACTACAAGGGCAAGTGGACCGCTCCCTTCATCGACAACCCTGCCTACAAGGGACCTTGGGCTCCTCGCAAGATCAAGAACCCCGCTTTCTATGAGGACAAGCACCCCTCTTACTTTGAGCCCATGGGCGCTGTAAGTAACCTGACCAACATATGAAGGAGTGCGGAGCAGATTACTAATGATTGTTATAGATTGGCTTCGAAATTTGGACCATGCAGAGCGATATCCTCTTCGACAACATCTACATTGGTCACTCCGTCGAGGAAGCTGAGAAGCTGGCTGCCGAGTCGTTCAAGATCAAGCACCCCGTTGAGCAGGGTCTGGCCGACGCCGACAAGCCCAAGGAAGAGGATGCCCCCAAGTCTCCCTCAGACATGAAGTTCCTCGACGACCCCGTCCTCTATGTCAAGGAGAAGACTGACCTCTTCCTGGCCATCGCCAAGACCAGCCCCATTGAGGCCATCAAGTTTGTTCCCGAGGTTGCCGGTGGCTTCGCCGCCATTGCGGTCACCTTTGTTGCTCTTATCGTTGCTCTTCTCGGACTGGGTGGATCCGCTCCTCCCGCTGTCAAGGAGACCGCCGCTGCCGCCAAGGGCAAGGCTAAGGAGGTCAAGGACAAGGTTGCTGAGGCTGCGACCACTGGTGCTGAGAAGGCCAAGGGCGAGGCTATCAAGCGTTCTACTCGCAGCTCGTCTTGAGAGAAGCGTGATGTGTGTATGAGAAGAGAAGTAGGAGAAAGCAAAGAGAGTCTTTGAGCTAAGTGCAGTCACGAAGTCGCACAAAAAGTGAAGCAGACGATGCACGGCGATTCAAGGCCGAAAGATGTGGAGTGATAACTAATTGGTATTCGTGGTATTCGATGATTTTTTTTTTCGCTCAAGTTCTTGTTCCACTGGGGTTCATTTTTATTGTTACGTTTTTTTTAAACGCAGGCGAGCGAGTATGTAGTGGATTTCACGACGTGGCTCATACACGGTACCGGTCTTCTAACTACAGGGAGATGGGGCAGGCGCTGCTTGCCGGGGACTAACTATGTATAACACGCGAAGGCGATTTCAGAGTAGCTAGATGGGATAGGGGGATGGAATTTCATAGCCATCACGTTACGATCCGTTGCTGCTTGACTTGACTGAAGTGTGATATGTGTTATACGTGAAGTGTACGACTAGCTGCTCTGGGCTTGCGCGTTGTATGCCCGAATTGGTATCTGGTACTGTAGATGGTGGGAGTCTGGGACAGTCAAGGACTCAAGGACCGAAGATTACGGTGTTGAGCAGGCCCTCGTTCCAATCTGTTATGTATGTACATACTGAAGAATTGAGTCATTGATTGGGTTAGTTTCTAGAGCATGGGTAGGTATACCGACGACCGTACATGGGCTCAACGATCCCTCTCCCGAGTCCCGACCGACCTCTTACTATGTACTTATTTCTAGAACTCCGTTGTGGGTTTATAAATTCCTGTATGATGAGCCGTAGTAGACATGCGAGATTAGATCTCACGCCGTTGGCCCATCTACCCTCCTAGTCTCTAGATCGACCATTGTCCAACAAGGCCGTTTCAACACGTTTCAGCATGTTTCAACGTGTTTTACAGCAGTAGTGCACTACGGAGTACATATGTAGATCCCGATTACTCTGTGAGTCGGTACAGAGTAGGGAGATGTACTTGTACTTGTACATACCTCACAGCGGAATACCGAAATCACCAGGACGGGACGGGTTGTGGAAACGGGGCCACGGCCCATGGGACCGGGTTGATAACTTGAGATGGACGATCTGAAGAGCTACCTACCTACCTAGGTACATAGGAAAGTAAAGTCCGGGCCGAGGTTATGGGACTTGCGCTCGCTGCGGGGAGCATAACTATGTATTCACAACTTATACCCCGGGAAGAGTGTACTCCACGGAGGGCAAGACTAGAATCATAGAGGTACCTACCTAGTGGCATACATGAGTTCCCGAGATGGCGCGACGGACCCCGGGCTGGTATGGTATGACGTATATTGTGATACAGACTCGGACGTGCAGATCTTATAACTAGAGAAGACAAAGTTGTATTGCCAAGAATAAGATACACAATGACGGGAAAGCGGATAAAGAAAGCAGGTCATGTTGTTCATTCGTTGTCGTGATGCAGCTGATTGTATGCATGATGCAGTATATACATACATACGGCTAATGTGATGGGTAGAGTTCCCTCAAGTCAATACATACTATGAAGTTATAGTGTGTGCATGTGTGACCTAAAGACCAAACGGAGCCCTCATGCCAAGTATGTAGTCAACTTGTTCCAACTTAACAATGTGTTGATAATGCGTAATTATTCGTCCTTTGTCTCTTGTCCTGTTGCCCCTGCCCCTGCACTCGCTCACCCCCATGATCTATCCCCTCATCCTAAAATCACGGCCCCCAAGTCGCCGACTTTCATATCATTTGCCCAGAAATCCAACATGCTGGGAATATACCGCACAACGGATAATCGATAAAATAAAATAGAAAGTCTCAAATTATGCACAAAATTCGTGCAATGCTTTCGTTTCGTTCCACTCCGTCACTTCCGTGCTGGACGCAGAGTTCCTCTGCTCTCGATGATCCACGCCGCGATGTGTTGATTTCCCGTATGTCGACATCTTGTGTCATCGATTGTGTATTCAATAAACGTTCATCGCTAGCTATGAAGAAAAAAAATGTAGATGTCTCGCTTTGTCGTTGCCGCGTCATAATCGAGTAGAATCGTCTCGTAATGTAGCGCCCAACGAGATGGTGCGCAGGATCCGGGCGCTGTTTTTGGTCGCGGGGGCTCGATTCTGCTGCCGAGGATGTTGGTCGCACATCATCAGAGGATATAGCCGTGTTATACCAGTCAGATCTTCTAACATTCTGTTTCGGGACGCGCATGATGATGCAATACAGCCCAACCGTACAAATCATGCCACGCCGTATGGAAATTAGATGTTTCTTGGCGTGCTGTGCCGCGGGCCGCACATGATGTTGCAATACAGTAACGTCATACCGCTGAGAGGTCTCTTCGTTTGAGGCTGGGAATTTCTCGGGCCGCATAGAATGAGGCAATACAAACGTGCATTACCGACCGACACAGACGAAGAGCGAGTGAAGACTGATGAAGAAGTACACACCCGCGTATTGGTTTCCGTGCAAAATCCACAAAGATCGACAAGACGAGTGCGATTCAGGGGACGGCCGTGAAGAGGTCTTACACAAGAACACGTAAGAAGGAATCTTCTGTGTCTCGTTTCGTGTGCGAATGCGTCTCGAATCGACGTGATCGGACTCCTGGTATTAGAGTCGCGCAGCCGTCCAGTGAAGTCGGCCAGTCGTCCAGATACCTTCTAGTTCATTCGTGCAGCCGTCATCATGCAAAAAGGCAAGGCGCCAGCAGAGAGTCTACATAACAACACAGTCCTTGTCGTCCTTGTCTCCCTTCTTCACACGAGAAGGGGCCACTTCCATAGGCGTGCCCTGTCCACTGACAGCCGCCTGGATCACAGCAAGACGCTGCTTGGCTCGTTCGTCGCCAGCATCGGCGGCTCTCACGTACCACACATTAGCCTCGAGAATGTCTCGACGACAGCCGATGCCCATTTCCGTAAAGTACGCCAGTGCGTATTGGGCCTTGACGAAGCCTAGATAATCTTAGTCAGCCTTCATCTCATCTCACCCCCCTCTGAAGTATCTCGTCTCATGTGACAAAAATAATTCCCGGACAAGACTTCCTTCCATCCTGTCTCTCATCTTCAACTTCATCTCATGCCCCTCATGCCTCACATGTCACGTCGTGGCTTGACTTACCAAGTTCGGCAGATCTTCGCGCCCATTCATACGCCTCCTCCTCATCCTTATCCAAAATAGGCTGCGCCCCAACCAAGTACCACGCACACAGACCCATCATAGCAGCAGAATGATTCTTCTCCGCAGCGCCCGTGTAGAAATGCACACTCAAAGCTGGATCACGCGGACAATTCAGCCGACCATGCTCATAGGCATCACCCATCCGATAATTGGCTTCCGGGTGTCCCAGATCCGCCGCTTGCGTAAAGAGTTCAGCCGCATAGGACTCATCCGCGAAAATGTCGTCCCCGTATCCCGTCTCGTACAGGCAACCTAGCTGATACGGCGCGGCATTATACTGCGCGTCGGCCGCCTCAGTCGCCAATTTCAACCATTTCAAGCCCTCACGGTACCGCTTCTCACCTAGATCCCCAGACAAGCAGGCCTTGCCCAGCCGCGTCATGGCACCCGGGTGACGTTTTGACGCGGCGGTTCGAAGGAACTGCACAGCTTTGGCAGGATCTTTGCGGCATCCCCATCCGAATTCGTAGCAAAGAGCTGTCCGGTAGGCAGACTCGGCATGGCCGTGTTTGGCAGCGAGGACAAACAGCGGGAACGCCGAGTTGTAGTCCTCCTTGCCTTTGCTAAAAAGACCAGACGCGTAGCCGTCGGCAAGGTAATACTGTGCGAATGGGTAGCCACCATTCGCTAGTCGCTGGAGGATATGGCGCGCTTCTCGGACAAGATCGTACGGGGTGGAGACTGGGGATTCCACGTCAGGACTTTCGAGGTCTCTCATGGGCGATGTAGGCTTCTTCTTCTTCTTGATGGTTGATGCTGTGGATTCTGATTCCCTGACGCTGTCGAGATCGAGTCCTCGTTCCTGGGCCGTGGAGATGAGGAAAACGGCGAACGAGTACTGAATGGAGAAGTCCGTCGTCTTCTTCACGTTCATCCGATACATGTCGAGCGTCTTCTGCGTGCTGAGTAGGGAAGCATTGCTTCCAACGACAGTCCGCAGGTTCGAGTTGTCCAACGAAAGTGGTGCTGGAGATTGTTGAGGATACGGCACATTGAGCAGCTCGGAATACGTCGAGTGCCTGTTGTCAGGAGAGTTTCGAGACTGGCCCGAAGGCGGTCGCATATATACACCTCCCGGCATGGCATTTGGTGATTTGCACCGAGCACTGTACTCTGAGAGGGTGGAATAGGTCGAGAGCGGTCGAGGGGAGTAGGAAAGTCTTTGATTGAACGGTGAGGTCGGGGTGAGATGGCGCCTGATGTTGGCTGGATTCTCCAAATTTAGATCCGCTGACGGCGATCGAGCAAACTGACCGGCTCCGCCGATCGAGGCTCTTTGTGCGTGCTGCTGTTGCTGGTGGTGATACTGAAAGGGCGGAACAGAAGCACTCTTGGGCGCGAGGCCATCGGTGATGAAGCTTCCCGGCGACTCGGCCATGGGTGCGCAGTCTAAACAGTCGTTGATGCCGGAGACGGAGCTGGCACTTGTTGCCGCGGAAGATTGTGCAGAAGCTTGCTGATGCGAGCTGCTCGTCGTAGTATCGTTCGATTCACGGCTGCTGCGGCTCGCATTCTGATGTGATACACGGTCCTTGCGACCCGTGACTGATGACGTTTCCGTTGTCGTTGCCTTTGTTGCTGCTGTGCGCGGGGACACAGCCGGCAAGCCGAGGTCTACTGATACCTTGCTGAACTCTGTGGCCAATGCATCGACGTCTGAGGACAATGGATTAACTATGTTTGTACTTGAAGGCTCTGGCAATGCCCGGTCCCGGTGGCCAACTCTCACAGAGGAAACAGGCCCATCTCTCAACCGTGCATTTCCAGCCTCGGGTGACGGGGAAGGAGTTATTTCATTGCGACCAAAGGTTGGACCAGTGATTGGACTCAAAGCAGAACGCCCATGCAGTACTGTTTTCTCATCATGGTCGGCATTTCCAGAGGCCGACAGCGGCGGAGACGCGCTGGCAGCAGCCATGATTAGAACTGCCGATGAGTTGGTACACCGGCTCTCAAGAAATTCGATTCGGGCAAACTCGTGTTGAAAGAAGCCGCAAATGACGATTGTAGATTTCTCTCTCCTTTGTTCTCTCTCTTTTGTTTGCTTGTCGGGATGTTGGCGACTCTGGAGTTGCAAGCAAAGGGAGTCCTATTTCGTTGTCGTGAGAAGTCTGGATGCAAGCTCTCTCGCACCATACGTCCCGCCTTCTGCTATTAATGCCGTCTTGACTAGGAAATGATTCTGGCAAAGAAGTCAGATGAGAGTGACGAGGCTGATGACTAGTGCGGTCGGCGTGGCCATGGAATGGCTCGGTGTAATTCGTCTGGTCCAGCCAAGCGTCCACAGGAGTGGCCGCGACAGTTGACAGTCGTCAGTCGTGGCACGACAGCCTGTAACGCCAATGAAGAAAGAATGACTAATTGGTGATGGCCCGAAATAATGATTCGAGGACAAGCAGTGATCTCGCGAGCACCTCAGCTTCAACGTGTTCCTGTAACACCCGCTTCGGCACAGTTGAGGGGAAGAAAGAATGATGAAACCTGAGAGGAGAAGGCAACGTTATCCGCGCAGGGAGGGGCAAGATGACGACGACGGAATTCCACAGTTGAGAGAGGCTGGACTCTAGAGGCTCAACAGGGGAGTCAGTTTCCGAGATTAGTGAGCCGTTACAGGCTGCGGGCGCTGAGCGGTTCTAACAGACTGGGATTATACGGCTGTTGCCAGCTGTCCGGCTCAGGAACCGGCAGCCCTTGCCTGCCCCCGTCAAGGCCGTTTGCCGGTCCGTCAGCCAGCCAACACTCTATGTAGTTGTAACTTGTGCTGCTGCGGCCCTTTTTGCTTCTATAATTATTTAGGTAATCGCTTCACGGTACACTTGACTGAGCTTGACATGGTGACTCGTGAGCCGACGAGAGCGAGCTGAACAGAGCGCGCCACAAGTTCACAACCATCTACAATTTGTCGTGTTGCGGCCGGTTTGATCAGTTGATCAGTTGAGTCTTGACAGCATCGGAAGGAGCGATCCTACCTTTTCGGGGCAATCGCAGACGGGCCAACACGCAGGACCCCTGCGCCCCGTTCCCCGTGCCCCGTGTGCTGCGCTAGTTGTTGGCTTGCATTTAATCGCCCGCTAACCGTAAATAACCCCTTTTCGCCCTTGGCCCTGTTAGGACCTACGGAGTACAATGTACAATGTACATACATATGCTACACATTCGCTTTCGTTGTGACTTGCAAGACGGGCCCGAGACAAGCCTCCGGAGATATGTATTGCTACATATACTCCGTATCAATATTCAGGCACAAATTTACTAATGTACTGTAGTCTGTACCTGGTTGTGAACCAGTGATCAGCCTCGCGCCTCGCGTCTCGCGTCAAGTAGGTACATCATACATATGTAGATATTTGCTCAGGTAACTATGTATGTACATAACTATGTACATACATAACTGATCCCTCATCCCGGGAGGCGCCCGCTAGTATCCCGCATCCTCTGATGATGTAATGAACAGGTTTCTGCGAACCAACTCGAGTCCTCGACCCTTGAGGCTTGACTACATACTCCGTAGACAATTCCTGGAGCACAGATGGATGCGCGATCGTTTCCCGTCGCGAGTCAGCCGCGGCCCACGTACACAGCCCATTCGTCACCCAGGCGCCCTCGCCAAAGTCATGCATGAGCCTCGCTCTCTCCAGTTGAAAAGATGCATGGAAGACTCAATCAGCCCAAGGAGATGATGGCTGGGCCACTGGCTCCAGGTCAGGTCACAGGTTCGACGGGCAGAAGGAGATGACGAATGAGAACGGGTGTTCTCGCGATGGCGTTGCCCGTTGCCGAGGCGCACAGCCGCCTCTTTTTCTAGCGCGGGGTTATGTACTTTAATTTTTTTAAATAATAATAATACGAGGGCAACCATCTGGCACCAGCATGACTTGTGAGAGAAATTGTTGACTTAGAAATAGAGCTTTTAGAAGTGTGAAGCTGACCACACCCCTGGCTGAGCACGCTCCCTCTGCCCTTGACGAACGTCGCAGGCCATGCGCCGGCATATTAAACAATAGGTATGGATGTATGTACTATGTATGTAGAATTGTAGATGCAAGTGATGCTGTCCGAGAACTCGAATTGGCCCCAGGTTCTGTACCTTTGATAGCCCACATGGCGTTCTTGGCGACTATCCCGGCGCTTATTACACCACAATGTACCGTCGGAACTCGGGACGGGCGTCGAGACTCGAGAGCATCACGTCGGCTTAATCTCCCCTAAATGAATATTGATATGTTTGTCGGTTGCTGTGGCACGTAATTGTGATGTTGGACGTCGTGTTGGTCAAGTATCGCAACCGGAGTCCGTCGTTAACGATTTTATACACGAGTAGTCGGTCCTGACTCCTGTCAAACTCTGCCTGCAAACACAAAGACCGGACGCTTCACTGATCAGGTGAGTCACTGAGACGAGGACGCGCTGCAATTGCGACCAGACGCCATCAGATTGGAACATGGTAGTCTGTTTACTAGGCCTCGTGAACCGCCCCAGCCCGAGCCATTCATTATCAATTGATTGCTGCACCAAACCCCGACCAGGCCAACCGCAGCATCCCATCTGGTTGTAGTAATAAGGAGCGAGGGGAATTCGAGTGTGTCATGATGCCATCCCTTGTCTACCTACGGAGTATATTGCTGCCCCAATGCTGAAAGCCTAGGTAAATCGCCACAGCCAAAGGGGCAAAAGGAGATTTCCAACTGGCAATACTCCGGAGTCCGGAGTCCGTACTGACCGTAGGTACATATTCCGTACCAGGTACGGAGTAGGTACCTGTCTGTCTTGTCCTCCTCCCTCCCTCGGAATTCCTCCCCTGGCCGGTACATGTACACACTATGTATTTTTCGTCTATTCTCCGCCGGCTAAGTACCTAACGGTAACTCTAACTGCCCAAGTGCCCGCCCGCTCTTCCCTCGGAGCGCCGCCCTTCCCCAGTGATCCCCACTCACAACCCCGCCTAACCCTGGACTGGTTTAGCCTGACCGCCCGTCTCCTTGCCAGCCAGAAGTTAGAACGACCGGAATCTCAGCTTGTTGACCAGACTGTTTGCTTCTCTCGCCACCATTTCGTATCATCGCGGCCTCCTTCCCTTCCTCCCTTTGGCCATCATTCGTTTCGTGGTCGCAAAACCACCGAATTTCCCATCTACAGAGTGCTTGTTACGCTCTTTTGGTCCCTCTTATAATCTTAATCCTTTCTTTCGCCATTATTGGTGTCCTGATCTTTCCATTGGTCCTTATCCACTCGTGCCCCCTGTCAACCTCAAAGTCCCCCCCCCAGTTAGAATCGCCAAAGCAGTTGAAACACCCGTTTTTATGCAGCAGGGGGCTTGTCGCTGCCACCAGTTTGCGCTTTGTTTGGCCAGTTGGTGACACTTCGTCATACCCATTGACGAAGGCTCCCCACTGTCAATAGCACTCTACCTGCTGCTTTGTTCTTGGCATATCCGGTGGAAACACGGACCTCTTTCGACTCTGGTATCATATTTTTTGCATCTTCTTACCATCTGTCATTTGTTGGTATCACTTCGCGGAGGGCCTTGCCATTGACTCGACAAGAGAGAGAGAGCGAGCGAGAGAGCCGCTAGGCTCAGCCGAACTTCCCATTGCGTGAGTGCCTCCTCATCGCATAGGGCCGCTTTCGCGCGAAGCGGCCCTATTCGAGCCCGTGATGGAAGTGAGAACACGAGGCAGAATGTAACTGACAATTTCGCAGCCGACATCATGCCTCCTCAAGACCGACCCGGCGGCAGTCCCGTCTACGGGCAGCCGAGCGCATACCACAATTCGCCTTCTCGCCGCGCTCGACCCAATGATATCGAAACCGGTTTCCAACCTCTCCATGTGCCGGGGCACGAACGTGGGAACTCTGCCTCCTCCTTCGCCGAGACGATGTCGAACCCTAACATAGCTACAGACACGCATCCTCTGTCACCGACACATCACTCCATGAGTCCCCCACCACCACCACATAGCCCGGAACGGCGCATTTCGAGGAAGAGAAGCCTCATTCGACCAGAGCGAAGCAGAATAGGAAAGGACCACAGAAACTACCACTACCTCAAGCATGCTGCCAACATGGACACTATGCCGTCATCTACCGGCAACGATCCAATTCTGGAGGGATTCGAAGAATCCACTGAGCTATCCGGCGGTTCACAGGGCAACGGTAGCTTCTCCGACAGTGGACACGCCAGTGACAGTCGGCCCCGTCAGACCAGCGGTGGTGACCAGGAAAAGACCCCAGCTCGCGTCAAGTCGCAACCTCGTCGCCACAAGTCTGGCAAGGTGACCAAATCAAACATCCAGAGGGAAAAGTCGCGCCGTAAGAAGGCCGTCATTCCTGAACAGATTCGTCCACCAAGCGCATGGAATGTTTACTGCGCCATCGTGACCTTTTGGTGTCCCGACTTCATCCTCAAGTGTTTTGGCAAGCCCACAAAAGCGCAGCGGCGAGCATGGCGCGAAAAGATGGGTCTCATCAGCATCATCCTCTTCATCATGGCCATTGTCGGCTTTCTCACCTTTGGTTTCACGGCCACCGTGTGCAGCTCGCCTCCCGAGAGGTTACGGGTCAACAAGGTGACTGGCGGCTACATGATTTTTCACGGTGTCGCCTACGATCTGTCCACCTCGCATCATCCCCCGGCTGAGGGCATACCCCTTCGACAGGATCGTCTTGGTGCCAATGTATTGTACGACTTGCCCGAGAAGCACGCGGGCCAGGATGGGAGCTTCCTTTTCCAAAACGTCAACGGTCACTGCAAGGGTCTCATTACCAAGACCCCCGACTCGGATGTGCCAACCAACGACAACAATGACCTTGCCTGGTATTTTCCGTGCACGACATTCAACCAGGACGGCTCCAGCCAGCCTAATTTCACCAATCCCTATTACCTTGGGTATGCTTGCCACACCAGCACCAAAGCGCGCGATTCGTTTTATCTCGACCTCACTGGTGCTGCCGATGTCTACTTTACCTGGGACGATATTCGCAACAGTTCCCGAAATCTCATTGTCTACTCTGGCAGTGTCCTGGATCTGAGCCTGCTCAATTGGTTCAACGAGAGCGAAATCAGTGTTCCCGATCGGTTCAAGGTTATGCGCGACCCAGAGAGCGCAGTCAACAAGGCAATACGTGGCCGAGACGTCACTCGAATGTTCCAGTCCTCAGGTGACAAGCAGATTGCCCAGTGTCTCGAGGAGATCACACGAGTGGGTTTCATAGATACGGAGACTGTCGGCTGCATAGCCTCCAAGGTTGTGCTGTACTGTGCTCTGATTCTCATCCTGTCTGTCGTTGGCACTCGGTTCATACTCGCCTTGATCTTTCAGTGGTTCATAAGCCGCAAGTATGCCGCGGCCAAGACATCCCAGTCGTCTGATCGACGAAAGCGTGCCAAGCAGATTGAGGATTGGTCTGAGGATATCTACCGCGCCCCTGCGCGACTGCCTGGTGACGTTGGCAGCTCCGCCATGGGATCCTCTGACAGGACGAGCAAACGTGGATCGACCTTCTTGCCCACGACTTCACGTTTCTCAACCGTCTACGCAGCCGACAATCGCCCCGTAGGAGGACGGCGCGGCGGTGTTCCCACTACCATGTCGAGTCAGACTCCTGGAAGTGCCTTGCTTGGCTCCAACGCGAATTCCAACTCCATCTACAGACAGGCCAACGACAGTCGCGCCAGCTTCTTGCGATCAGATCCGTTCAACAGCACCGCCAGCCCCTCGGATGGGCCCGGCCCCTCTGGCCTCATTCATGACTCCCTTGTACCGCAGCCTCCATCTGACTGGATGCCTTTCGGGTTCCCCTTGGCGCACACCATGTGCTTGGTCACGGCGTACTCGGAAGGCGCGGAAGGTATCCGTACCACTTTGGACTCCATTGCCATGACCGATTATCCCAACAGCCACAAGGCGATTGTGGTGATTTGCGACGGCATCATCAAGGGCAAGGGTGAAGCGGTATCTACTCCCGATGTCTGTTTGAGCATGATGAGAGATCACTCCACGCCTCCAGACATGGTCGAACCGTTTTCCTACGTGGCGGTTGCCAGCGGTTCCAAGAGACACAACATGGCCAAGGTCTACTGCGGATTCTACGACTACGGAACCAATAGTCGCATACCGAGCCAACGACAGCAACGTGTCCCGATGATGCTCATTGTCAAGTGCGGCACTCCCGACGAGGCAGAGAAGTCCAAGCCTGGCAATCGTGGCAAGCGCGACAGCCAGATCATTCTCATGTCGTTTCTCCAGAAGGTCATGTTCGACGAGCGAATGACGGAACTCGAGTACGAAATGTTCAATGGGCTCTGGAAGGTCACTGGCATTTCTCCCGACTATTACGAAATCGTACTCATGGTTGACGCCGATACAAAAGTGTTCCCCGACAGCTTGACGCACATGGTCTCCGCCATGGTGAAGGATCCCGACATTATGGGGCTGTGCGGTGAGACCAAGATCGCCAACAAGCGAGACAGCTGGGTGACGGCCATCCAAGTCTTTGAGTACTTCATCTCCCATCATCTTGCCAAGTCATTTGAGTCCGTGTTTGGCGGTGTCACCTGCCTGCCCGGTTGCTTCTGCATGTACCGGATCAAGGCGCCTAAGGGTGGCCAGAACTACTGGGTACCGATTCTGGCTAACCCTGATGTCGTGGAGCATTACTCGGAAAACGTGGTTGAGACGTTGCACGAGAAGAATTTGTATTTGCTCGGCGAGGATCGTTATCTGACAACTCTCATGCTGCGCACGTTTCCTAAGCGAAAGCAGGTCTTTGTTCCGCAAGCCGTGTGCAAGACGACGGTTCCCGACAATTTCATGGTTCTTTTGTCACAGCGTCGTCGCTGGATCAACTCGACTATTCACAATTTGATGGAACTAGTTCTTGTGCGAGACTTGTGCGGTACTTTTTGCTTCAGCATGCAGTTTGTGGTCTTTATCGAATTGATGGGCACCTTGGTGCTGCCAGCAGCCATTGCGTTTACCTTTTACGTCGGTGAGTTGCCCTGTTCTATCCCGAAGATGTAGTCATACTGCTAGAGTACATGCTACGTTGGGTCATTATGCTAACACATTGTAGTCATTACATCCATCATCAATCAACCTCCGCAAATCATCCCTCTCGTCTTACTCGCCCTAATCCTCGGCCTACCAGGCCTCTTGATCCTCATCACCGCCCACTCGTGGTCCTATGTCGTCTGGATGTTCATCTACCTCCTCTCCCTGCCAATCTGGAACTTTGTCCTCCCAACGTATGCGTTTTGGAAATTCGACGACTTCTCCTGGGGCGACACGCGCAAGACCGCGGGCGATAAAGTAAAAAAGGCTGGCATCGAGTATGAGGGTGAATTTGATAGCAGCAAGATCACCATGAAGCGCTGGGCCGAGTTTGAGCGCGACAAGCGCGCGAGGTCAGCCTACTTTTACGGGTCGAGGGAGAATGTTGTAGGTAGCTCGGGCGGCGGATGGGCGTTGCCGTCGTCTGGGCATGCGCCTTATAGCCATACGGATGGCTACTTTTCGGATGCTTGAAGGGCCACGGCCTGCATTCTTGCATTGTTCACCGTCGGTGTTTCGTCTGCTCTCTTGGGACTCTTTATGTTTTGAAAACGAGCTTGAAACGCACACGCACGCACACATACTTATACACACACACACACACATATATATATATATATATACGAACCCATCACGAACGAACTGAGCAGCCGTCCCGTCTAGAGCACGAGGCGTGCTGGTCTGCTCAGTACTACGACTGTATGGAACACGTCAACAAGCGGACCTCGATTCAGGAGTTTAATAATCTGTATGCTACACGTAATTAACGAACTGGAGACGACGCTTCATGTATCTTTGCATTTGTACGGCGCCAAGGCTGGCGTCACGGGGTGTTTTTCAATGGTGTTGTTTATGTCTCTGGAATTGTTTCTTACTTTTTCACTTTCTTCTCGTTCTCGTCCTTGTATACTAAAAGTATGTTTGTTATGCTGTTGCAACTACTAGGTAGGTACTAATACCGTTACGCTGTACGTTGAATTTGAGGTCTTCAGAAGGCGACAGGACTAGGTGAATTGGTGACACAACAGAGCATAGACAGGCACGCAGGTTGGCTGGCTACATATAGCTTGCCCACAGTATAGGAAGATCTATCTGGAAGGGGGGGGGCGTCAAGAGGAGGAACTCGAACTGTGCGCGATGAATGAACGCATACTCGCTTCATGTAGCTAATTGGTACTATGTCCCTACAAGCTACAGCAGCGGACTGACTGGCCAATACAGTGGCAAGTTCAGTGTAATTCAATTTTTTTCAATCATGCTTTTTTTCTGTGAGTGTGGCTGAATTTAAAAGACGCGACGCTGTCCATATTCAGAGACCAATATTGGGCGGCCTGACGGCTTGACTCCAAAGTGAGGTCAATAGAACGCATGGATTTAGAGACGGCAGCGCCTACAAGTGAGTGGGTTCACCGTGAAACGCCGCTGGTGAACCTGAATGGAAGGAAGTGTAAGGAGGTGGGAGCTTTTAGAGGCCGTAGAGATGGGGGTTTATATTCATTTCCTTGGTGTGGAACTGTCGGTGGGATTGACTTCATTGTAAGTGCGGACCAGTGTGCCCTTGACGGTATGCTTAACATGCTCAACGCACTCATCAACTCAACATGCTTGGCACACTCAACATAATTTGGAAGTTGGAAGTTGACGCTTCAATGTATCAACCGATCCATCCTCGACCATAATCAAACACGAGCAAAACATCAAAAAACACTAACCCATCTCACTCACGGCAAACACGGTATAAAGTCTCAAAAGATGAACCCAAAATTCAAAAGTCAATTCATACACGCCCGCATCATCTTCCTCTCGTCGGTCTAACCGCCCCAGTAAGCCCTCAAACGTCACCAGGCACCACCACCACCCCAGGACCATATTCTATCTCAACGAAAATAAACCGAAAAACAACCCCGTAAAGCGAAAAGTCAAAGTCATTCGCCAAATGCCTCCCTCGTAAACGCCACAAGAAGTACCTAACATCAATGCCGACCGACCGACCCGTTCGTTCGTTACTTTGCTCCGGCAAAAGCACAGCGAGCGAGAAACAAGCAAGAACACACAAATGACAAAGGAGAAAGCTGAATAACCAAAAACGGAATAAGAGTAGGTATCACCAAAAAAGAAAGTGTACAGAACCGTTCTGAGAAAAGAAAAATGACGTGTTCCTTGTGATCTCACGTCGCACAGCGAGTCTTGACATTACCACCTATACTTGCTTGGCCCAAATCAAAGCTACTTTACTTTTTTGAGCTGTCGACCTCTTCTCCCAACTCCCATGGCTTCCGCGGATCGACCAGTGTCGTCAGGCGCCGGTCCCCCCAGCGAGCACCAATGGTAACCCAAACGTGCTTCTGCGGGATTGTTGTATTCACGAGCTCTCGATAGCCAGTCCATCGGAGGCGAGTCTCTCTGCTCATCGAACTGTTGCCCAGGCCCCCGTTGTTAACCCACTCCTTCACCACATTCCTGATGAACTCGATTTTGCGTCGAAAGTCGTTGGCAGCGGGGATGCCCTGCAGCTCAGGGTCGATTTCCGGCCGCTTGCGTGTGCTGGTTGACCTTGTGCCGGGTTTGGCATGAAAGTTGAGTAATGTCTGCAGCGGATAGGATAGAGTTGCACGATCATCGAGCGCCGTTGCGCCAATCGTGCCTGTCGAGGCGAGTCTCTCTGCGGCTTCTTGAGGTAGATGCCAGAAGTGGCACCACGTTCCAGTGGCGTCGAGAACAATCTTGGTATGATCGGGGAAGTTGAACTGCAGAAAAAAATCATCAAATTAGCAAAGATAACACAGTCTGTCATCTAGAAGTGTGACCTACCTGGAAATGTCCATCGCAAAATACCCAACACCCTACGTCTCCAAACCGTTGGTAGAAGGTTACCAGCTCTGCCATTGTGCCCTTCTGCCCGGGAGACATGACACTTTGCCCATCTTGCTCTTCGATGGGTAGGTTCTCGTCCCGGCCAAAAGCAATCATGTAATTGGCAAACTTCTTCCAGAGAATGATCCTCTCCCTCTTTCGGTGCTGATATATATCTCTACCCGGGTTCATCTTTCCAGCCGTGCCGTCCTCATTGACAGCCACTCGGAAATGTTCGGGAGAAATGTTCACTTCTGACAAGCCAGTCTCACCGTTGTTTTCGAAGAACTGTATGGGTTCCGTCATGGGGACAGGCTGGTTTCTGTCGAGGTACGTCTCATCTTGTCGGCGCAGTATATGCTTTTCGGCGCCACGAATGAAGACGCCCGCCGGTGGAAGCATCGCAGTTTTGCTGCCTTCAGTTGTGGGAATGTCTCGTAATACGCAGCCGACGCTTCCGTCATTTAGAATATACCCGAGACCAAACTTGTTAGTATAGTCCACCCATTTCACTACTACATGAGGGTGAGGTGGGGAAACTGATTTTGACGAGATGATGGCCATGGACCGAGAGTTCAACGCCCTTTCAAGCTCGGCCTGTAAGCGTTTGAGGCGATCGAGTATCATGTCGGGTTTCGAGTTCACAACCTCTTCTGCTTTTTCGGAGGGCGAAAAGAGCGTTGCAGATCGGATCGACGACGAGCTCGTCTTCTTAGGTTGTATAGGGGCGGACGACATCAGAGCTGCGCGCTCAGCGACCTGCACATTTGCGGTCGTCCGGGTTGATGGCAACCCCGTGCGAGTAGAAACTCGCACACTTCTGCTCGCTGTATCCACCGAAGAAGTCTTTAATGATTCATCGCGAACTATCTCTCGCCGAGGAAGGGTTCGAACGTTCTGACTGGCGGACACGACCGGGTCGGAAACGGTTTTAGTTGTACTTGTTGTGGAGGCTGTAGGAGCGGCAGCCGGTCTGTTCTGAGCACGTTGTTGAGCCGCAAAGCTTGGAGCACGCTGTTGCGTCGCAAAGTTCTGCGGTGGCTGTCTTAGTAAACCAACGGGTGCCTTGTGTCTGCTCGTCTGTGGTTCTGCGCTGGCAGTACCTGCGGAATTAATAGACGATGAAGCTGTAGTCGACGATAAAGTCGAGCTTGAAGCTGAAGCTGAAGCTGACGTGGTAGACGATGAGTATGACGATGCCGGACCGACAGAATGAGAGTACTTCGTACGCTGGGGCATGTTTTCCCTGAGCCATTCTTCAAATGGGCGGTACACTGTGTTTTCAGGAAGTGGAATCATGGGGGTCAAGCCCGCCTTCTCCTCATGAGCCATTTCTTTCCATACTTGTGAGTGTATCAGTTTCGCTTCCGTCCAGGGACCAATGCAGCACTCTCGGCACATTTTCTTCAAGTTTTCCAACGACACAGCCTCATCAGTACTGCTCAGTCGTGCCCCATAAAACTCTTGTTGTTCTGGTGCCAAGTCTCGCAGACGTGAAGTCATGTCGGCCGCCGCGGGCATATAACCTGATACGAAGAAGGGATGTCGGATAATTTCATCAGGTTCCGGCCGAGAGTCTGCATCCTGTAGCATGTCGGCTACCAGATCCTTGGCCTCTTGGCTAATGAACTTGTGTGAAGTCGCGCTCGCTGGCCATTCATAGTCTCGTTCTCTGGCACGGCGATAAATCTCATCGGTCGTCGAGGATTGGAAAGGAGGCTTTGAGGTGAGCATGGCGAACCTAGGCTGGCAGTTAGTACAGCGACAAGATACCATGATCAAAGATGAGATAAGGGCGACTCCGTACATGATAATACCCAGGCTCCAGATATCCACCATGTGGTCGTGACCTTTTTTGCCTTTTTGCAAAATTTCAGGGGCAATGTAGTTGGGAGTACCGCAGAGAGTCGTCCGGCGAATGGTCTGCATGTCTCTACCAGTGACCACCAGGGCAGCCAAGCCAAAGTCACCAATCTTTGCATTCATACGAGAATCCAGAAAAATGTTGCCCATCTTCAGATCGCGGTGGATAATGCCCTTGCCGTGCATGTACTTGATGGCGCCCGCAATCTGAACCGAGTAAAATCGGACCTCGGGCTCGGTAAGGCCTTTGCGACGCTTGACCATGTCCATGAGAGAACCGTTATTACATAGTTCCAAGACGAGAAAGGTGCATTGATTGAATGTGAATGCCCTGAAAAACTGCACAATGTTCTTGTGCTTCATTTTTGAGTGAATCTGCAGCTCAGTTTGGAACTAATCGCGACAAAAGACGAGGTCAGCAGAAGCGTGCATTTCCCTCACCCTGAGTGCACAGAAACTCACCTTTTGTTCCATCTTGGGAGGCATTCTGCACTTGACAATCTTCAACGCGTACTTCTGCCTGGTAGCCGCATGCTGACCGCTGTAGCAAATTGCAAAGCCACCCTTCCCCAACAGCTTCCCGACATGATACGAGGCACCGTCAGGGCTATTAGGGCTGCTAGGTTCTATTACTTCTGGAGGAGGTGGTGGAGGATGCTCCTTGTCTTTCGCAGCTCGGAGCTGTGCAGCAGCCTTGGGCTTGATCTCAGTTGATTTAGGCATTCGCTGGGCGTTGGCATCTCTAGGGGACAAAGCCTCGACGTCGACACAGCCCTTCGTTATTGCTAGCCGATGGGCCATGACTGCTAGGGGGAAAGCGCGGATGGTGTGCGTGGGACGTCAAAATGTCGATTGGTCTCGCAGAGCGAATGTACGGGAAAAAGGCCGGTCTTGATGTCGCCACGTTGAAGGAGGAGTTGAAAGGGGGAAGCCTGCAGAGAGAAAGAATGAGTCGCCGGAATTGCAATTGGGCTACTGATGGACCGTATCCTGCTATCGAGCTGGCCCCCTTGGCATGGTGCCATGGTATGGTTCCAAAGAGGCAACAGATGGAAGTCGGTTCCCATCGCAAACGTGACCTGACTGCTGAATGCGAGAGTGGGCAATTGATGAAGTATGAAGACTCACAAAACTCAAGCGCGCGGGACATTCGCAGTGCAACTAGCAGCGCTACGAATCCTCAGTCGAAAGTGACGACGGTGATTCTCGAGGTGAAACTTGAAAGAAAAGAAGCATTAAGCAATGCTGGATGTTGATGTGGATGTGGATGCAAGGAGAAGTGACAAATGGCTTGTGGCTGCTCGTCCATTCCCCCGTGGACGTGTCTTGACGAGTCTCTTTCCCGTTGCTTGTGCGCGGTTTGTGTACATTGACAGCTCTCTTTTGTGTTTTTGCTCGTGTGCTGGTTGCCGGCGCAACCATCCTGCTCATTTAGATGTGGAGCATGTCCAGCCTGTCAGCGCAGTCGCAGCTTGAAGATGGAAGATCCACTCTGGGCGAAGATGAGGCATGCAAACCTTACGGGAGGTCGATTACCACTCCGCGAGCTTCGTTCTGCCATTCCTCACGAAGTATCATTATTCGACGATCCTCACATTGCATTGTACATGTAGAGTCACATTGTGTTTGTTTGATTTGCGCCAGCGTTGTAAAAATAGCCTCGCCTTGCTTTCCTCCACGTTAATCGTCATCCCCGCCTTCTCAGGAACACGTCCGTCACTCGCGATATAACTTCAAAGACCTGTTCACGACAATTGCTCCAAGACCACGCATAAAGACGGACGCCATGGTGCCCCTTCCCTTGTTTAAGCTTGCAGCGCTGTTTGTGCGACACGTCTCGAAGTATGGCGCCGTATGTACGCCCTTTCTCCTAGTTCGACACACATGCCTGGCCAGTGTACTGACAGCTTAGACAGAATCACATCAAAGCACAAGCTCACGACCATCCGCGGTTCCGCGCATTTGCCGCCAAATACGGCCAACACATCCATCAGCTGAACATGCGCCTGTCAGTCGCACTGCTGCGCGATCCCGAAGCCGAGCGTCGAGCCAAAGAACGCGCCGAGGCACCTACTGTCAAAACAGAGGAGCAACATAAGATCGATGAAGCTTTGAAAGAAAAGTCCAAAAATAACTCTGCTTCCTCCTCCTCCTCATCATCATCCTCATCTTCGTCCTCCAAGTCAGCGTCGAAAAAATTCCAAGTGAAGTTCGATAGCGTATGGAAGCGTAGATTTCGGCCACTGCCTGAAGCAAAAGCCGTGGACCTATTCGCAGATGTCATAGGTGATACCTTCATTCTCGGAGTGGCTTGCGCTTTGATTACATACGAGTCCTGGAAGGCTTTGCAGAAACCTGACGTCAATAAACAGAGAATGGATGATCTGAGCGAGCGAGTGGAAGCAATAAGAAGGAGAGAAGCAGAACTGAGTGAGGCAGAAGAGGCGCAGAGACAGCGATTCGAAAAGCTGGAAGCTGCACTGAGAGAGTTGAAGGATCCGCGGACAAAAAAGCCTTTGTTGCCGACCTTGCAGCCCTAAGCGGACTCTCTTTTGAATGGATTAATGCTGATTGTAACTTTTTTGGACATCTCACATAGACGAGCACATTTATTTTGTATGAACTCACCACGGCGTTGACAAAGTTGGGAATAGACATCAGATGCATCGATGACGCAAGAGAACAAGGGGCAGGAAGGCGGCATGGCGCTCTTTCCATCCCATGACTTTTTCCAGAACTTGGTGAATTGGTTTACCCAGGACTTGGCACAGAGGTTACCACCGAATCGCATTTTGATGGGCTCGTTTTCTTCAATCTTTCCATCCGATTATTTTACATCGCCCCAATCACTCCAAAACACGACTGCTGCAAACACGATGTTTTCCTCACGCCTCCGCAGCACGAGTGAATGGAAAGGAGCCATTCCCGATTTCACCAAATCCCCTTTGAGATGGAAAGGTCGGTACCACGCACCTAGACAATGCGAATGCGCCTTTTGATCTGACGCGGATGAAAAGAAAGCACTCTTTCCAATCACGACGTAGAATTTCCATTCTCTTCGAAGGAATGCAAAGGAACTTTTCGACTTCTGCTCATGTCTACCCGACAAGAACAGCACAGCGAAATGAAGCAGAGAATTGACAATCTCGCTGATCAAGACTGTGTCAGGAAAGGAGTGATGCTTTTATTGCAGGGTGGAGACGCAATGTCTGTTTGGATGGAGCTTCAGATGCAGTATGTTGCCTCCTAGCCGCATCGCACCTCCTTGGCGTCTATTCTAACCATGTATACTACAGCCTTCTGCAGCACAATGACATCAATGTACTGCCGCTTTCCAATTGTCAAGAGCTGGTCCCAGCCATTGAGAGCCTGCGAAGCCAATGCAATTCAGCAACCAGTCACTGCGATCAGGGTGATGAGCAAGTCCTTCGAGAGGACATGATCAGGAATTGTGTTTTAGGGCACCCTTTATCAAACCACAAATTCGCTAAGCTCATGTCCTGTGTGAAAGGATTGTCGCATCTGGCTGCCCAAGTGAAGACGAAGGAAGGGCGGGAAATGATTTGTAATGCGCTGGGAAAAGAAGACGGGCTTCGCCTGGTGGCGTACTTCCAAGACGGCCCAAAGCCACTGTAGCCGTCCTGGTCACGAACTGGAAGCTTGGCTTAGGCATAGATTCTATTCGGGTGATCTGACCTGCTTCTTGGCTCTCTTGCCCTTATCTGACATGCGCTGCTGATATTCACCATGCGCGCGGCGCAGGTAATGACAGCTCAGAGATTGCAATTGTGTGATTTACAGTACCTATAAGCACTACGCAGTCTTGATATGCTCGAATATGGCCGAGAGTTTGCGTCGGCTTGAAGCTCGTGATATTCGTCTGCTGCGTGACGAATACATAGCCTAATACCCAACACCTCATTTTCCAATCACAGCAATCAAAGTACATAAACACCAAACTGGAGCATATGCTCCAAATTTCGAAACCTGTTTTGGCCCCTTTTTATTCTCTTGATTGTTTCTTCCAATTGCATAGGCTTAATGTACTTCTTCTGTTTTGCCTATATATTGAGAGGTCCTTTCTCTCTCTCCGATTCAAGAGATGAAGGTTTTGGAAGAAGGGGATGTTGAGTCGAGCTTTGTCGACTTGAACACAATCATGTCCGTTTCTCTTCTACAGAGGCGTTCGAACTTCGAGGCCGTTCTTGGTATCGCCGTCATCTCTTTACCGTCTCTTTTGTTTCATGTCGAAACTCTTGTCGTGATTCCGCGGGATTGCCATCTTTATTGAATGAGTGCCAGTCAGTACTTATCCTTTTCTTCCAACAAATAAGCCCTGTCCGGATCTATCTATCGTCGTCTACGATACAGCAGACAAGAATCGCATCGCAACATGAGAAGCGGCCAACTCATCCACACTTCGTTGGATGGGTTGGCTGATTTGAACTTTGAAGAGCGATCAGCCCTGTACTATCAGGCTTTAGCAGTCCAGCAGAGCCGCCGCGGGAAGGATTTGGTGATTGGATGACAATGGAGGCTGGAAATGCATGGCTGTTTGTTGGCTTGGCTGAAAACAAGGGGATGAAGCCCAATGTAATAATGTAATTGATGTGGACTGCTTCTCCGTACGGAGTAAGTTTGCGTACAGTGTCGCCGCTTTAATTCAGCTTGTTGGCTCTCAAAAAGCTTCCTGTACGTAGCCCTGACACTTCGATTTGTCTATGGAGCAGCCTTGCAGAAATATCCCCGGATTCACCCTGCGTTCTTCGCCCCCGCTGTCTCCGAGGACCTCCGATGGCATGCATGTCTTGCTGCTTGAAGAGTGGCTGCACGGCTAGTAGACTGTAGTACCTAGGTATGTATGTACGCGGATCCCAGGGGCCAAGAAGTGATTGCCGATGACGTGAATCGGACATCTATCTCAGTTACAACTTGAATGAATTATTGCACCAGAATCATTGAAAACCCTGAGTAAGAGGCCTGCAGCACGACGAACATAACCCGGAAACTAGATGGGATTGAACTTTGAAGGCGGCAGTGATGAGAAGAAAGTGGTGGCTGGCGGTTGCACCCGAACACGGAAGGCTGAGTGGCTTGCTGCGGTCTTGATTGGCGGACATTGGGGCCGCGTTCTCTCCATTTTTGCCCGCCGAGTGGTGAATCGGCAGGTGGTGTTGCACGAGGAACCTGATTGGCCGAGATTAGCCATGGGGGCCGGCATGTAGCCGCCGATGCGATGGCGAACCTCTTTCCATCACTTCGTTTCCCCCCGAGTCACACCGTGATTTGTCGTCGGCGACGATTGCGATACTAATGGCTGCATACTATTGGCGGCGTGCTCTCTGGGCCGCGAATGATATGATCGCCGGTCATTGTATACCGGTGACACATTCCCTCCTCGGCCGAGTTTCTTCCTCACGCGCGCCCCGCGGCGGCTGCAGGTCGGCCTTCAGGGCCAAGCCCGAAATGCAATGTAATGCTGTGTGTGTCGCAGATGCTGTGGTGGACTCCTGTACATTCATTTCTTAGCCTAGGGTCTCCTTTCTGTCGCTGTTCTGAACCTGGCAACGCATCTTTCGTTTCTTCCTCTTGCAGCCATCTTACTCCTTGAGCCAGTTCTTCGGTAGTCGTCCTGTCTCATCCCGATTCGTTCTGTCCGACCTCGAAACTAGATTTACTACTGCTACGAAGAATTGAAATCCCGAATATCCGTTCCTCCGCCTTTGGACCACACTGAGCAGTACTGTCCTCGAACTTCATTGCGCCAAAGCTGTTGCAGACGAGGCTGTTTCGACCTCCTCTCGTTGCAAACACGACGCCAGAGATATCTACAAGAATACTTGATCCAGGGCTCCTTAGTTCCGGCCGCCGTTTCTTGAGAACCGACCTTCCATGACAGTCAGCTTTGTACCGGTGTGGTAGTAAGAGGTCCCTGTCGTACGGATGCATGCTGTTAAGTCGCCACCGATTCAATCACAAGTCCATCGTCCGCCGTCTGGACGACAAATTCATCATCAGCTATCGCGTTCGCCTCACTGCCAGAGTCTGATACAAGAATCGAGTAGCCTCGCCTTGGGCGGAGCCCTCCGGGTATAGCCTCAACTTTTAATAAATCGCAGCGGATGTCCGTACTGTTGTGAAAGCCACCGGAATCCTGGCCCTCGGGACCTATTCGCCGCGTTACCTCACAGTCATCGAGGTCTTTTCTGCTATATCGATCAGGGTCTGCAAGAATATCACCACACGCGGGCTTTCCTCGAGTCATAATTGACGTTGCAATTCGTTGATCGTGTCGGTCTGGTTACCGACACTTTCTACGCGTTTGCCTTTCGATTCGTGTAAACGTCAAGGAAGCAATATCAGCATCGCCGCAGGGAAAAAAGGCGTTTTGGGTAGACAGAGGACGAGAGAAGAAACAAGCAAGGGTCTGGATACTTCATCAAAGCGCTATCAGCCATGGGTAGACTTATCAAGAATCACTTGGGTCGACTGATTATTTTGGCGGCAGCTACATGTACGTGTATTGTGTGGAGTATGCTGTCCGTGACGCAAACTTGACTTGGTATGATAACTGATGTGTATAGACCAAGTCGCTGCCGCTATCGAAGGCTTCTTCTGGCCCAAGGTTTTTTTCGATTTCTTGACAAAGACTCTAGATGGCGCAGTCAAGCCTGTGCCAGTCCTCCAAATCGTCAATCTACTTTCTGGGCTCGGCATGCTGGCACTTGAATGGCCACTCAAGCCTGTTGTCGGCACGGCTCTGCATCGGTCACTTGAATTTCGACTCGCTATCTTGCCGTTGCCGGTACTTGCCTCGATTCTCATGTATCAATCCACAAATCCTGCTCTTTACTACATGATTGGCATGGTAGTCTACTTTTGGGCATACAGTGAAGGCGAGGTACGTGGAACTGGTGAATTCTTTGGGCTCCTGTGGTCTTCGAACTAATCAGAAGCAGACAATTTGCGCCGAACCATGGACCGTACCACAACGACGCGTGAAGGCGGCAACGTGAGGCATTACATGGCGTCGCGGTATATGTGACACCGAAATAACCCACGGAAACGGGCGCCTTGCTATGCTTGATTTGCCTCGGACGATGCAACGTTTCAACCTTTTCACTTTATGCGCGGCGTCGTTGGTGATATCTTTTTTTCGAATTGGCGTTACACCTACGGAGTATACGACCTCAGAATACGTTGCCTTGGCAGGCACAAGCTGCAACCTTACTTTTTCTTTTGTTTTCACGCTTCTTCTTTTGTTCTATACCCATTGCACGAGAATGCACGCTGAGACAACGGAGCCACCTTGATGAAGACTGAAGTGGCATGGAGTTACATTAATCTACGAATACGACACCATTTGGGCAAATAAAGTGATGACGCTGAATGCAAATCGATCGCGAATCTAATATTGAGACAGCCATGGTAGAAGACTTTGACGTAGCTATGCGACCATTGATTTACGCGAGCCAACTTGCACTGATGTCATGAGGTTTCAGAAGATGTACATACGGAGTACCTCCTACTGATGTCGCCATGATCCATCAAGTCAAACACAAACACAGACAGCAGGAGCAAGTGTTGTAAGGTGGTGTGAGTTGGGTGTCCGAGTCAATCGGTCTCGACTATGTAAACTCGCGCGAGGGAATAGAATCGAATCAAATGGAATGCATTCGAGGTGCAGACGAGCACATCGAATCACTGTCCTCGGTGAACATTCGGCCTTCAAGATCACGTGCGAGTCTGGACAATGCCCGCGGCACCCCACACGTGATGCGCTCCTCACCCCGCCCGACGTGGAGGAGGACCGTGCGTCCCGGCCGGCCCAGCTCGGCTCACAAGATCTACCAGCGCACTACCTCGGCGGGGACCACAACGTCACCAACGAGCCCGTCGTCTCAAAGTCACCCCCACCTACCCCTGCCAATGACGTAGCTCTTTCCTTTCCCACCAGAAGCTCCCAAGGTTTCCTCGTCATCGGTTATCGGGCGACTCACTGCTTGGTACATACATACCTGTTTTGAGAGAGAGAGCTACGTAGCCAAGCGCAGTTAACCAAGTGCAGCCAAAAAGCTCATCAAAGCTTCCACTCCGATTCTTGATTTAAAGACCCATCTCCCCTCCCCTCCTTTCTTCTTCCACATACACAACAACGACTTCTAACTTTGACCCTGACTCTTTTTTGTTCATCCTGTCCCGCTCAACGACCAGCTTCGATACAACAACTACCATCAGAAGCACGTTACCAGCTTACTTGCCCTCACACTCAATTCCTGTCCCTCCACCAATTGGGAAATTCTCTCTGATCTACCAACATCCGTACAACATCACACAAACCCTCACAATGACACGCGGCGAGAGCACACAGTCAAAGGTCCACTTCCAGGGCCGTAATGACGATTTCCTCATCTTCGTGGACGATGTGGAGGAGTACAAGAAGTGGAAGAACGGCGACACCACCATTCCCCTGGCCCAGTTTGTGTCTACATTCAAGGTCTTTTTGACGCACAAGTACGTTCTATTGGCTCTGCAGATCGTACCCCCCGAGAGAAGCGGCTTGATGTGACTCACACGTTTCACTTCTAGGCAAGGCACACAGGGCACATATGATGCTGCCCCCAAGAATGTTTTGTCCGCCGAGTTTGACACAGAGGATGTGGATGAGGTCATCAAGAAGATCCTGTTGAGTGGCAATATGCAAACCGTGGAGGTAATGTGACACTCGTACTTCTGCTTTCTTCATCACCGTGAATTTGCGCTTACCAGAGATTGTGGTTCTAGATGCCTGCGCGACAAGGTGTCACCAATGACAGCATGAGCTCGATGAAGACCCGCTAAGGGCCCTTTCGGCAGAGAAACAAAAGGTGTTATGTAACTACCATGAGCTATGAGTTTTTTATTTTTAGTAGGGAGATACCATTGCTGCCAAATCTACAGACAGCTATGTTGTACATTTAACAAACGTAAAGAAGGAATCCTATCAACGGATGGGGATTGTGACAGACAATGACATGGCTTCATACTTCGTCTGCGTTCACCGTGACGTTTTATGTGTTTACCGCCAAAAGCCCTTCGCAGTGTTAATCAGCCAAGCCATCGTGCCAGGAAAAAAATCGACTGACTTCATCGGTGTCAACGTGTAGGTATATCACATTCATTCTGAAACGACGTCATTCTCTCCTTCCATGCTCTTACTTCATCTCACACTCATGCGGAACCCTACCACTAATACATATCACTCCCCCTACTAACCATTCATAAACATGAAGTTCATAGAGCTTCATCGCCTACTCCCTCATTCTGTCCGCTTTGACCAGCCGTGACACAGGAATAGGCTCGCGACTGACTCGCTATTCGCTGGTCTTCTTGCGAAACTCGTCGCATTCCGTTCTGCCGACAATGGGGACCGTCAACGAGCGTTTTAACTTTACAGTTCTCGTACAACTCGTTGCCGTTCTGCATCGCCAGGCGTAGTTGGTCTATGATGTCAAAACTAGGCGGCAGGCAGTTAAAGAGCATAGTGCGTTCACTTTGGCTATGAAGTTGAATGTGTTCATTGATGCCATCCCGCCTGATGTCGACAGTCGAACCTCAGGCTTTAAGTTAAAGGGCTTGGCTGGCCGTAATTGATGCGTCTGGGTTACCGAATATCGTCTCCAGCTGGGCCAAGCTTCAGCATCTCCTGGGCGCTGGCAAAGGGGCTATCTTCTGACTACATAACATCGAGAGGCGGTGATAGCCTCTACACTAGTGGGTGGTATGCTAACTTAAAGTGCTGATTCGGCCATTTTGTTATTTCAAAGAACCTCTACAGCAGAATTCACTCAACGGCGTATCTCTAGCATGCGAATTGTTTGAACACTTATAGATGAAGTCATTGCGTGTGATGGTCAAAAACGGGCCCAATTGTGGCGTTGTGAGGTTTTTTTGCCATAGGGTGTACACGGTAGAGGCCAGAAAACAGGTCAAGGACCCTTCTCCCCCACCGGCGCGCATACATAGCACCAATCCTCTAAACCCTCCCTGGTCCAATTTCACAAAGAATACATCTCCGGACACCTCGGCATATCAAAATACAAAAACGTCACTTTCCCAGACGCATGCCCCAAAATAACAACATCCTCACACACAGCCAGCACGTTCGACGCATAACTCCCCGGCAATAACATCAGCACGCCCCGTCCTTCAATCCATACATCCCCCAGTCGTGCCTCGGCTTCCATGCCAGGAAACGAGACGGGCTTATAGACAAACAGTGTATTTGGTGGGATCTTCTTGTTGAGGGCCAATTCCTCCGAGGCGTTGATGGCGACAGACCCTGCTGTTGTGACGAGCGTGGAGCCGTCTTCTGCGATGGCCATGTGGGAAAACCACTGCTGCTGGTTGGCGACTCTGCGGCGCGACAGGGAGGCCTTGTCTAAGGAGTAGATGCAGCCGCTGCTGGTTCCCATCAGGACGGCGGAGTCATCCGGTGTGAAGACGAGGGCCAGGGGCTCGACTGTGTCTTCTTTTCTGAAGAGGTGCGTTTGCTTCCCGCTCGTGGTGTCCCAGAGGGCCACAGAGCCGGTGTTGTCGATAGATGCCAGAGTCGTGCTGTCGTTGGAAAAGGCGATGCAGGAGTGGACTTCGCTTTGTCCTCTGATGGAGAAGCTGGAACTGCTGTCCACGGTCCAAAGCCGGACGGTCTCGTCATCCGAGAAGGAGGCAACTATCTTGCCGTCTGGTGAAAAGGCAACGCGTTGGACTGCTGAGGAATGGCCGTTCCAGGTCTGGAGGCATTTAGCACGCTCGACGTTCCACAATCGCACAGTCTCATCGCTTGACCCGGATACTAGTGTTTGCCCATCCGGGGAAAACGCCACAGAATTGACATCGTCTTTGTGGCCGATGAAACGATTCAGGCATTCGCCCCGTTCAATATCCCAGGTTCGAATCTCTCTATCATGAGAAGCTGTCGCTGCCAAGGTCTTGTCGGGAGAGATCACCACGTCTGCTATCCGACTGCGGTGGCTTTGCCCTTCATCTTTCTGACTCCAGTCTTTGGTGTCCAGCAGACGAGTAGTGTCCTCCAAGCCACCCATGGCGATGGTCTTGAGGTCCGGCGACAAGGCAATGGTGGGCCAGTTGTTCCAACCCGGACTGAAACTTCGCTTGCAAGTTCCACTCTGAATATCCCACAAGCATATTGTGCCATCCGTGGAAATAGAGCCAAGCGTCTTGCTATCAGCCGCAAAAGTAAAGTCGCGGAAAGCCTCGCCATCCCGTTTGAGTACCCGGGCACTATGGCCTGTGCCGGCAGCAACATCCCACACGCCAATCAGATTCTCGAGAAATGATACAGCCAAGACGCTGTTGTCTGGTGATAAGGCAATAATGCTCTTGGTCTCGCCGCTGGCTGTGAATATCTGGTGGATGCTTCCCGTGGCTGCGTCCCACATGTGAACAGTGGCATTGTAGAGGACAATGACGACACTCTTGTTGTCTGAATGAAAGTTTGCGCAAGAAATCTTGCACTTCTCGGGATGTGTGATGGTGCGTACCTGGGTCTCGGTCTCTAGATCACAGATGTGTATGGTATCACCATAGACGGCTAATATTGATGTCGAATCGGCAGAGAAGCTGAGCTCTTCCGCAACGCCAATCGAGTCAGGAAGGAAGATTGTGCAAGCCGTGGTCCATGTCTTCGTATCCCAAATCGTCACAGAACCCTCGGTCCCGGTGGAGAAAAAGTGGCCGTCCTCGGAGAATGCCAGTGCCGTGACAGAACCGTAATGGCCGTCGAGGGTGCGGGTGTTGGCGTCACCTGTTTGAATCGTGGTGACCATGCCACGGACGAAGCCCAAACGCTCATCCCATCCAAACCTTCGAACATGGCTATCACGTGGGCTGAAGAGTAAAGCAGTGCCATATGTCTGCAGAGCTGCCGCCTTGATAGCCGATTGATGCGTCATAAGAAACCTTTCGGCATCCTCCAAATACTTATGCAGTGGAACAGAGGACCGAAAACGCGGCTAACGACAAAACACGCGTGAGATACCATAATTTTGTTGACGAGACACTGTGAGTTGGATCACCTTACCTGCGCGATGAGTATCCTGATTGACTCGAGTCCTTCCGAGAGCTTTCCAAGAAGCGACAAGCTTTCGACCCAGCGGAGGAAATACTTCCTCAGGAACGCGAGGACCTCTTGCGGTGTGATGAGCTCTGATGTCGCGTTTGTGCCACTAGCATCACAGAGATGATGTATCCAGAATGTGCTGGAATAGGCTATGCTAGCCAGGGGATCGTTGTCGGACCCGTTGATACAATCACCAAGTGATCTGGGGAAGTACCCGTTCCCTGGCAGGCGGTACATGTTTTGCTTGAGAGTATGCTGCAACTCACGGATCGAGAGACGAGCGACGACTTGGTGGCTCATGACGGACTCGCCTCGCGCAAGCATGCCGCTATACTTCTCGCGCAGATAGTCCCTGGCAGACTGGTGCACAAGAGAGATAACATCACCCGTCGTGGCAAGCAGGGAACCGCACGCTTTAACAACGTGCAAGGGTTTGATAGGGGAGCCTAAACCGGCGACGATGCCGAGCTCTCGTAAGGTCAGGGGCCTATGGGCAAGATAAACGGCTGCGACGGCATTTCTGCACCTATTTCGCTGCTGGCCACCAAGCGCATCTATCTTGGCCATCATGTAGCCGTACAAAGCTGGTAGGCCTTCGGGAAGCTTCTTGATGGCTGCCACAGCCTCCTTACCGTCAAGTCCTTGCAGCTCCCTGAGCGCAAGCGCAGCCCACAAGAAGGTATTGGAAGCTCGCTCGCAAAGTCCATTAGACAGTTCCAGCACCAGAGATGCGTCATCGTAGCCAGGCCTGTTCATTTCAACCAATTCAGAAAGCTTTTCCGTGATGTAGGCATGCACTGGCCCCTGCAATCTCTGTGCCTCCAGCTCAACGAGGGCCTCCTTGACGTCTGCGTTCATCAAGTCGAGCCCTGGTCTGCTAGAAACCAGCCACCTTACCTTTTTCGACACGCGCAGTGATTTGCAGATGAGCTGAAACATGTCATGTACACTTTCATCGCACTCATCCAGGGCATCCACCACAAAGCATGTGGGCGTCATTGCGGGATCCTTGAGCATACTCTCCAGCGCATCAGACATGGCGCCAAAGGCATTCGAGTCCGTAAACAGAGACGATCCAGCATAACGATGTTTCGAACGCAAATGCTGGATCAGGCGTGGTTGTTGGATCAGGAGCATCCAAAGCAAGCCGCGGACAATTGCTGTTGCGTTGTTCCTCATCTGGTCCGCTGTGCCTTGGCAGAAGTAGTACGACACACTCGGAACGAATGCAGCTGATCGGGATGACATCTCGCGTACAATGCCGATTAGAAGCATTGTCTTACCGGTCCCCGGTCCTCCCTTTATCCACAGTACTCGACGACGAACGTCGTCATTCTGCCAATCGGAAAATGAACTGAACTCTTTCGTGCCCATGACCCAAGAAGAAGCAATGTCCATGAGTCTTTCCTTCTTTGTCTCCAGTCTATCCAGATCACTCATTGGATCAACAAAAAACAGGTCGCGGAGGCAGGCCGAGTCCTTGTCATTCGCCACTTTTTCTTTCTGGGCAGAAATGAAGTCTTGAAGATCCTGATGGATGTTTCCCAGCGTCGACTGCATTTTATCACCACTTTGCATCAGCCTGGAAAGCTGTTGGAGTGAGCTCTGGGTGTTGTACTGTACAGAAGCAGCCCGAAGTGCCTCTTCTGCGGTCGCAATTGCTTGGAGTTCTGCATCCCAAGAGTCCCACGAGGCGAGTTCACGAAGATATGTGAGGCCTGAGTTCCGGTAGTAGGAACTAATACTCTTCATCTGATAGAGCAATAAACGCTTGTATAAGTCCAAGACGAGCGTCTCCAGGCGTTGCGTGACCATATCCGCAGGCTCCCGACCCTCGACAATGCTCCTTTCATCCAACAGGTGATCTACCAGAGAGCAATACCAGTCCATCCGAGAGACTACGTGCGTAATTTCCGCCAGATTAGCTCTGGATACCTTGGCTGGATTCGTGAGAATCTATCAGCCTGATCAGCCACCCTGCGGAAAGCAACTTGTAAAGGTTACGGCTCAAGTCATGGATCATTATTCATTTTTACTTCATACCTGTAAAGCAACGCACACACCAGCCCATGGCAGTGCTGCTTGTGGCACGTTCCTGATAGCCACATCAATGACTCCTCTGGCTTGAAGAACAAAGCTAGCAACATCGCCCACGGCCTGGGCCATCTTGGAATCACTGGCAAACTTATCTCGGCCTTTCATGACGAGATACCGCATGTGAGCTTGGCGCTTGATCGGATCTTTCAGATCAGTGGGAAGAACGGACGTGTTCGTGTCGGAATTCCCCACGTCGTTGCCGATAATCGCATGTGTCAGCGTCTTCGATTTCTGTTCGTCGTCGCCGGTAATTGCAATTGTCAACGTTTCCGCGTACGAACTGACGATGCCGGCAGTAGTCCCCGAATCTTCCAGGCTATCGTAGGCCTCGTTCCATAGCTGCTGCGATTTTGATAGGCCTCGCTCTGCATCATCCGAGGCCTCTCTTCGGCGATTCGAGGCTTCGGCTACGTATGGTTGTGTAGTTTGCTGTGCTAACACAGCGGCCACGATCTGCTTAGGCAAAGCGCGGATTTCGGATTGGACAACTGTCGTGACAGCTTTGACGGTCTGGTCGACGGCGGATTTCACCAACGAGGGTAGCAAGCCTTGCCACGCCTTGGGTGGCGACACGGCCACACTTACATCTTGCGTATGGCCTTGACCGGCGGTGGAAGCCATCTTGAAGTTGGCCGCACCGCCAAGTCTGAACAGGAATACCTTGATAGATGTGTATGCGTAATGTATGCATATACGTGAAGCGATGCGGTCATGCCGACGAAAGCAAATTGTTTATCATACGGCTTGATCTTCTCTTCTCGCTATGTGACTGTTTGCTTTGCCTGTTAATCGGAGAGAAGGTGCGATTGCTTCGCTGTGGGGTCTGGAACTGCCTTGCGACCTCCTTCCCCAGGGTGAGAATGAGGACCAGCACTCGCATCGACTGTAATTTCCTTGGCTTACCTCCAGCGAATACAAATCTAAAGCATCATGGACTTGTTGGGGCCAGACTTCTATATCGGAAAGGCCATTGCTGTTCTTTGCTGCCTTCCACAGGACTGTATGTACAGTGTCTTTGTAAGTTGTAAGTACCTAATGGAGTATGTACCTGATAAAACACAGATAGAGTATGTCATGTTTAATACACCTTCCAAGTTCCAATGGATCAAGATCAACCCTGAATGGAGGCTCCGCTTTCTGAGACACAACCCACCATATTCGAGCACACCCCTTAGATCAACGTCTCGTCCATCGCCACCTTTTCTGATTGAGGATTCCTAGGAGCCTGTCGCAAACGTTGCCCCATCAAACTCGTCTGTGCCAGAATTCCCTCCTGTCGTGGGACCAGGAGGACCTGGTCGCGGGCGTAGCCCATGCACCAGTTTCCTTCGAATCATCAATTCTATCACTCATGTTACTCGACCAGCCCGGTTGCCATGTATCCTTGGCTACCATCATCTCCGTCGTGGCTGGGCGATTAGGGTCCTCCGATGACAACCTCTGCCTCAAGCCTTCGGTTCTTTTGGCAAGCGAGTTCGCAATACCCATTACGCTGAGCTTCCTCATCATGGTTGAAGCGGACGTCCGGACGAACTTCTCGCTTCGATTGCGTGTAGAAACACCAGGAAAGGGCAAAATTTCTCGGCTCCAGACATCTTCTAGCAGTGTCTCGAGCCGTGCACGCTCCATCCTTGGAGGCGATAGAATTGATACCTGTGTTCTCGTGGACAACAGCGAGTGCGATCGGCTTATATTCAATGAAGTCGTGTTACTGCCGTTGCTTGTTGTGCGTTCACTCGTATTCTTCAGTATGACCTGGTATAATGGTGGTATGGGGCAGCTCGTTGTGGCTCTCCGAGTAGACAGCCGTGCCTTCGTCGGGCCTGCAGTCTCTGTCAACAATGAAACATCAAAGCAGACAGATGGATCGCTTACCCGATTGAGAAGCCATCGCACCCAGACTTGTAATGTTCAAGTCCAGGAAGGGGCATGCAGGGCAGGTTTCCGACTTTTCTCTTATGAGAGGCGAGCTCAAGCGTGAGCGCCATTCTAGTTCTTCCTTTGGGCTACAAGCCGTCATAATTATTTCAAATAGCTGCTGATTCGATTCAAAAACAACTTTCCAGGAGAAAGGCGCAGAGTGACACTGTAGCCCTAGACAATTTTCGTCAATACATCAAGAGAAGGAGAATGTGATGAGTGGTTCCTGCTCAGTTACCTCGACCGTTATCGGCACTTTCTATATTAATTTCGTGAAGGCTAATACAAGCCTTCAGAATATATATTGGATCCGCCTTGCCTGCGTACGCCAAGCATAATGCGTCGTGATAAAGTAGGCATATAAGATACTGTCCGTTGACTTGTTTGTTAGTTTGCCAACAAACGTGAAGTGCACCACACAGTCGAATGTGTCCAAGAGATCGCACAAGGTCTTTCGATACTGAGTCGAAGTTCTGTAGTTAAGTTAGGATCATAGACTCAACTAGACTCTAGTATAAGTGGTTTACCCTGTTTGGAAATACGAGACGGTCTTGTAATAACCACGTGCGTGCAAGCACCCTCGCCATGGAAGGCTCATTCGTGACTCTGTTAATCTCGAAATTGGCCTCTCGAAATCGCGACAACACACTACTGATAGCCATGTGCGCATTCGGGCAGTCCAGTGCAGGCGTGTATTTAAGCAACTCTCCAAAAATTAGGGGATACTTGCATACTCTTTGCATTGGCTTCTTTAGTGTTAATACCAAAGCCATTTGGGATTTTGGGCAAATTTGTGGAACACTTGCCTTGACCAATAGATCTTTTAGCGTAGAAGCTCTCCTCGAATGGCAATCAGGTACATTAGACGAATGAAGCAGTACTGATAGAGCTTCTAAACCTCTTTGATTACACTCCCAGCCTGGTAGCATTTGGCCAACCGACGCAATATCTTGAAGTATCATGTCATATTTCGCTCCATATTCCTCGTATATAAAGAAGCGACTCATCTGATGCATGTGAGTATCCGAGTGAAACGTCTTTCTTCAATACTCGAGCATTTCATACCTTCTTCTCGAAGACGCGCGAGACCTCAGCCACGATTTGAGGACCTGCGCACAGTCCTGGCGGGTTATCAAGGTGCGCTGCGCTTTCAGTGTCGAGGCAGGAAAGCTGGCCGCCCTGTACCCATTGCTGTTTGACCAGAACGGGGTTCGCATGTGCTGCGCTGCTGCAAGATTGACTGACTTCCTCATCATTTGACTGAAAGATAGCTCGGCCGACCTCACTCAGAAGTTCTTCGTGGAGTTGCAGAATCTCGCAAAGATTCTGATTGACAGATCTTCGAAGTCCAGAGTATGAAGAAGGCAGCGAAGCCAGCATAGTAACGTAGACCTTTGAACGACATTAGCTCGTGACTTTGCTCCGGCCGGCAGGTAGTGCGTACATCAAGAAGAAAGCGTATATCACCAAGGTAGCTTTTCTCCGTATATATCAACTCATGTAGGATCTTTCTACGCTGTATTGACCGTTCAATTGAGGCACGGTCCATTTGTTTGGGAACACTGGTCGTTTTGTCGTCATGAAAGCTCCGGTTTGGCAGTTTGAAGGGTTCAGTCTCAAGATCCACTTGTGACGGACATTGTGATAGATTCGTATCTGTCCTTGACCCCGTAATGCTGGTGCTCGTACTTCGCACTGCAGAAACAAATCGAAAGGACGAGTGTGAGACCGACTCCTGGTGAGCAGAGTAGATAGATTTTGAGCTGTGAGCCTCTGCGTCTAATGCCCACACCCAAGGGAGTATCCTATGGTCATGTGCTTCAGTTGGGCACTGTCTTGGTCGTTTCTGAAGTGAACCCATCCACTTTTGTATTGTGAATCTCGCCTTTTGCTTGTTGCAGCCGTCGACTCCATCATCGTTTCGGGCGGGCACAGTCGGACGAATCGGATCGTGAGCGATTAGCTGAGAGGTGGGAAGAGTTCTGCGGTTCGTAGCATTATCGGCAGCTATTGAACACTTGAAGTGACTTTTCTTTCGCTGATACCCATCTAAGCCTCGATTCAGATACTCGACCCATTGTGAAAACACAGAAAGAGAGCTTTGGTTGATTATTGATGGAGAGGTAGAGTTAGGAGATGTATGATCATCCAGAGAGAGGTGCGGTGTATGAAATCCTGAGACTGTCACTGCCATGCCTCCAGGGAGGTCAAGAAAAGACCTGTGACAACAAAAAACAAAAGAGGGATAGAATTTACTTCCAAGAAGACTCGAGACTCAAAATCGGAGTTATGGACAAGTACCAAAACCAAAAATGGGTATCGCGAATGTTTAAGAAGCAAAGTTCAGCGAGATGGCGACCAGCTGACAGATAAGAGCGGCGTGCAGGTGTAAGGGAGGAAGGAGCCATCATTAGTAGGTTTCTGCTGCTAGTAACTTAGCAATTCCTGAAAACCACGACCCTTTCTCGCATCTGATGGCCATTCCTCCGTCAAGTGTGGTTGAGGGAAGACGCACGCTGTTGACGCGGTGCTCTGGTGTCCTAATGCCTCTTACCAACAAGCCTGTATCACCGGAAACAGTATCCTGGGCCTGAATCACTGCTGTCCCTCTCCCTCACCGCATCACTGGCAGCATCGAAATACTGACCAACATGAGCTCGTATTTGTCCGATCTGATGGTCAACAGAGGCGAATCCTACAAGGATTGAAAGCTCAGTTATGTCCGACTTGTCCCAAAACAGCAGATCCAGCCTTCGAAGGAGTGCATGACGCATGGGAGCAAAATCGGAAACTCGAATAGACGGCCCTCTGAGAACAGACATCGTACAATGAATAGATAGGTAGGTACAGTAAGTGCAAGCCGGGCCATGCAGTCACGATGTGAGAAGACTGAAGAGGCGCGATGCGCATGAAGGTAGCTCAACCGGCGCATACAGACCCTTGCATGGCTTGATATACGGAAGTTGGTGAGACAAACCCGAGGAGTTGGAGACTAGCACGTGCGGCAGCACATCATGATAACATACTCATCATGATGATAAGTGCATGGATGATGAGCGTAGAGCCACTTGGCACTGAGTACCTATAGGTACCTAGTCCCGTTGAAGAGGAGCCTCAATACTTCAACACGGGAGCTCGGTTTGATTCTCCTGAGAAGTGGAAAAGGGGACCAAGACGCAAGCAGCGCGTGAGCCCCGACGCCGACGCCGGTATAGACTGTTTGGGTGATACTCCGGCGAACGGCGCGCTTGGCGCAGCCTACGCGCAAAAGGGAAGTACATGTATGTACTCCCGTACTCCGTACCTCCGGCCGGAACAACTGGAACAACGACCAACTGTGCTGCAAGCAAACTTGCAAGTGGCAGGCTGCAGCACCTGGCAGCATCTGCCCCACTCTGGAGAATCGGACACTTCCAAGTTCCGCCTCATAGAGGCTAGCACCTCCACCAAACGAACACGTATGCGTGTGTAGAAACACTTTTTGATGCCCACTCACATTCGCATTAGACTGTCGTGTTTGCTGGTTTGTAAGGCACTTCTTCTGCCTCTCCTCAACTTTTTTGAGGACGCCACGTGGGGCCTTCTATCTGACAAATCGACAATGTCATTCTGCTAATCTGACTCTTCTTCGCATTCTTTCCTGCACTTACATATCTCTCGATATCATTGTCCCTCGTCAAGCTTTGGAAACCGCCCCCTGCCTATCCCTGCTCGGCTCGTCGCGTCCCCCTTCGAACCTCCGCCACTTTCCCGGTGTTTCGTCACCGAGCAAGTCAAGATGGAAAACGCGTTCGCTTGTCCCATTGCGACTGTGCTGTCTCACTTTGGCGTCGATGAACAGAATGGTTTGAGCGACAAGCAGGTCGAGGAGCTTCGAAACAAATATGGCCGCAATGGTACGCAAACTCCATTCATGCCTTTCTTTTGCGCTACATCTAGCCATGCCCGTCGTTCCGCGTCAATTGCGAGTTGCCAGCAATCACCGACACTCAGCTTCTGGCTTGGAGATGCCCCGCCATTGAACCTCCACGAGACCACCTCAATCTGACCTCGATGAATAGCTATCCCCGAAGAGCCTCCTACTCCTTTATGGGAGCTCATTTTGGAGCAGTTCAAAGACCAACTCGTCATCATTCTTCTCGGTTCCGCTGCTGTCTCCTTCGGTCTAGCTCTATTCGAAGACGAAGGCGGTTGGAGCGCCTTCGTCGATCCTGCCGTCGTGAGTACAATACATAGAGACAATCTTTTATTGTCCACACACAGAAGCTCAGGCAGCTGACCATTGTGCGATTTCTCGATAGATCTTGACAATTTTGATTCTCAATTCCGTTGTCGGCGTCTCGCAAGAAAGCAGTGCAGAGAAAGCGATTGCCGCACTTCAAGAATACTCCGCAAATGAGTCCAACGTGATTCGCAACAATGGCCATATATCCCGTGTCAAGGCCGAGGATCTTGTACCTGGTGACATCGTCACCGTTTCTGTCGGAGACCGTATTCCTGCCGATTGCCGCGTTATCGCCATTGAGAGTAACAGCTTTGCCGTTGATCAAGCCATTCTGACTGGAGAAAGCGAGAGTGTTGGCAAGGATGATGAGATGGTGGTACAAGATGATCGTTGCGTTTTGCAGGATCAGGTCAACATGCTTTTCTCCGGTACGACTGTTGTGACTGGTCGCGCTCGAGCTGTCGTTGCTCTCACGGGCTCCAGCACAGCGATAGGAGATATCCACGAGAGCATCACGGCCCAGATTTCGGAACCGACCCCCCTCAAGCAGAAGCTGAATGACTTTGGCGATAACCTGGCCAAGGTGATTACAGTGATTTGCATCCTTGTTTGGCTGATCAACATTCCCAACTTCAACGACCCCAGCCACGGTAGTTGGGCCAAGGGCGCCATTTACTATCTCAAGATTGCAGTGTCGCTGGGCGTCGCCGCTATTCCCGAAGGTCTCGCTGTCGTCATCACCACTTGCTTGGCGCTTGGGACACGAAAGATGGCTGCCAAAAATGCTGTCGTCCGCAGTCTGCCGTCGGTAGAAACATTGGGAAGCTGTAGCGTCATTTGCTCCGACAAGACCGGCACTTTGACCACGAACCAGATGAGTGTCAACAAGATTGTGTACTTGAACGAGGCTGGAAGTGATTTAGCGGAACTCGACGTCGAGGGAACCACCTTTTCTCCTAAAGGCTCCATCTTCGCCAACGGCAAGCCCGTGGTAGACATTGCCTCCTCATCTGACACTGTTCGTCAAATGACCGAAGTTGCCGCTATTTGCAACGATGCCTACCTTGCATATGATACTCGATCTGCTACCTTTTCGAATGTTGGCGAACCTACTGAAGGTGCGCTCCGCGTCTTGGTTGAAAAAGTTGGACCCTGCCCCTCAGAGAACACTCCGCCCGAGGACTGCGTTCACCATGCCAGCCATCACTATGAGAAGCAGCTTCCTCGTTTGGCCACTTATGAATTCTCTCGAGACCGGAAAAGTATGTCTGTTCTTGTTCAAAATGGAAAGCAGAAGAAGCTGCTCGTCAAAGGGGCTCCAGAATCAATCATTGAACGTTGCACCCATACCTTGATTGGTGCCAACGGCAAGAGGGTCGCTCTCAACGAAAAGTTGACTGGCCTGTTGATGAAAGAGGTAGTCGACTATGGCAATCGCGGTCTCCGTATCATTGGTCTAGCCAGCATTGACGACGTCTCCAACAACCCACTGCTCTCAGCCAAGTCCACAGAACAGTATGCGCAGCTCGAACAAAACATGACTTTCTTGGGCTTGGTCGGTATGCTGGATCCTCCTCGAAAAGAGGTTCCTGGCTCCATTGAGAAGTGCAAGGAAGCAGGAATCCGTGTCATTGTCATCACTGGAGACAACCGCAACACAGCAGAGAGCATCTGCCGACAGATTGGCGTTTTCGGCGCCGACGAGGATCTTACTTCCAAGAGCTACACGGGACGAGAGTTTGAGAACTTGAGCCCGAGCGAGCAACTTGAAGCTGCCAAGAGAGCGTCCTTGTTTTCTCGCGTAGAGCCCGGCCACAAGTCTAAGCTTGTCGATCTTTTGCAGTCTCTGGGCGAAGTTGTGGCCATGACTGGTGATGGCGTGAATGACGCCCCCGCCTTGAAGAAGGCAGACATTGGCGTGGCCATGGGCTCTGGCACTGATGTATCCAAGCTGGCTGCCGATATGGTCCTCGCCGACAGCAATTTTGCTACCATTGAGGTTGCCATTGAGGAGGGGCGTGCGATTTACAACAACACGCAGCAATTCATCCGATACCTGATCTCATCCAACATTGGTGAAGTCGTGTCGATTTTCCTTACAGCCGCACTAGGAATGCCCGAGGCTCTGATCCCCGTGCAGCTTCTTTGGGTCAACTTGGTCACGGACGGTCTGCCTGCCACTGCCTTGTCGTTCAACCCACCGGATCACGACATCATGAGACGCCAACCCCGAAAGAGAGACGAACCGCTCATTGGTGGTTGGCTCTTCCTTCGCTACCTCATCATTGGAACTTACGTCGGCCTTGCCACCGTGGCTGGATACGCTTGGTGGTTTATGTACAACCCTCAGGGTCCTCAGATTACCTTCAAGCAGCTTTCTCGCTTCCATCACTGTACTGCCGATTTCCCAGAAATCGGCTGTGGCATGTTCTCCAACGACATGGCCAAGGCTGGCTCCACCGTGTCCCTGTCCATCCTGGTTGTGATTGAAATGTTCAACGCCATGAATGCGCTCTCGTCGAGCGAGTCATTGCTGTCTCTCCCACTGTGGAAGAACATGATGCTTGTCTACGCTATTGCTCTCTCCATGGCTCTTCACTTTGGTCTTCTGTATATTCCGGTCTTGCAGGGTCTCTTTGCCATTGTTCCTCTCAACGTTACGGAGTGGACGGCTGTCGTCGTTATCAGCGCCCCGGTCATGTATGTCTCTACTTTCTCGCTCCAAACACACACTCCTCCCGTCCCCTGTCCCATTCCCTTTCAAAGTGTTGATGCTAACATTAAAACCCTATCTGGTAGCCTCCTGGACGAGATCCTCAAGCTAATTGAGCGCAACTTCTTTATACAAACGACAATGATCGAGTCAAAGAAGTCCAAAGTCGCCATAGAGAGCAAAAAGGACTTGTAAGAACAAAATGTAGTGGAAGTGAAGGGGAAGGGAGACTTGAAAAGATAAAACAGGCGAGAGAGCGGGAGTTACAGGGGAAAAAGAGGAGACTTATACACCATGACTCTATGTAGATGTTAGACCGTTGATGCGGAAACGAATCTTGTATCATAACGCCATCCAATTCTATTGGTAGCCCGTATTTATAAAAAGTTAACACATTCTTCGTAGTTTGCGTGGATCAGTAAAGAGACAGCACAGACGAGATAAAGGTGGCGATCCAGACCTCCTGACACTGGAGAAGCACTCTTCAAGTTGCCTGGTAGAAGCGTAAGCGCAAACCGTGTGTATGGCAAATTGTATGTAGTCTGTCTGCTGTTGTGCCATGATTAGCTCAGTGGATACATAGTCACTAAGCCTCTTGATAGCTGCATAGAACACCCCATTCACCCAGCAGGCCCTTCCATCCCGAATGAACTCATTCATAACAGCGTGATACCCATGTATACCATGCCCATCTCCATTATCTATCCGACCCCTCCTTTAGTCCTGTCTACCCTTTAGTAACCTCTTGGTAACCTTGTCCTTCTCAATAATGTACACATGGGCGCCCCAGCCAGACAGGGCATCTCTATCAACGGCGTTCAAAAGCGCTTGTGAAATAGTCTCGAACAACTCGTCGGGTCCCTACATAGCGAAATCAGAAGTCAGCAGGTATTCCTTGAGGGCAAGCAGCTACACAGTCCGAAACCACCAAGATAAAGGCAGGACAGCAAAAGATCAAAGAGGGAAAAAACTCACCATATCCGGCTCCCACAACCCCTCACACATCCCAAAAAGCTGCTCCGACGCCGTCCCAGACACAATAAAGTCCTTAGCATGGTCCATACACCCTATACTGTCAAAGCCACAGATAAACGGCTTCCCAGTCTTAGGATCCAGGCCCGCCACGACCGGTGACACAAAGTACGGCCCAAAGCGGCGCTCATACAGCGACGAGGAAACCAGGTTCGCAAACGTGCGGGGTGCAATGGCACGTTCTTCTCGGAGTCGGTACATGTTGACTTTGTAGCGGAGCAGGTCGGCTACGGTGTTGACGTCCGTGGCCAGGCCGGTCAGGCCGAGGAATACGTCGCCGTATTGGAAGACTTTGGGGAAATTGTTGGACACGGTGAGGGCTTGGAGACCGAGGCGGAGATCGCAGGCTATGGCTACGCAGTCTTTGCCGACCATGGCGACGGCGGCGCCTCCATCTGTTGGGGGTGAAAGAGAGAGGGTTGGTTAGCTCGGGGGATTGATGGCATGGCGTTTGGTCGCGATGTAGATTGGAGCGGTACGAACTGATGGAGAATGGGGAGGACTATTTATGTTTCAGACAATGAAGTGATTAGTGAATGCGGTCGTGATTAAGTAAGTTCTTCTTGATTTGATGTGGCTGGAGTTGCCGGTCGGGATGGCCTGTCACTTACCATGGCTGGCTGTGGATGATGACGTGAACAAACGGCGATGGAGGTTCGGCGTCGGGGTTGAGCACAGAGAAGACGATCAATCGATGAGCGTCACCGTCTGAGAAGCTGTTTATCCGCGATGGCTATGATGGCGGTGGTGATGAGCGTCGTTAGAGCGGCAGCGGTTGGTCGTTGACTTCGTAGGTTGCAAGATGTCGTGGAGCTCCAGTCTACCTGTGTCACGAACCCGCGGCGAGCTGTCAGTAACGGGCAAGGGCCGCAAGGCAAACACATCTGGCGTGGCCCAAAAGAGGCTGAGCTTTAAGCTGATTGGACAAAGCTGTCCGATGGGTGGGTCAACGGCACGAGGCTGCGCTTCGGACGTCACTTGCTGCGGAAGCTCGAACCCATGGGCTCGTCATCCTCCAAGAACCACTTGCACCGTTGGAGCATTCGAGAAGCTCTTGAAGCTGAGCTGACTCGTCGCCTGTATATCCTCTTCCCTTTGAACAATATCCAATTCCTTTCCAGAGACGAACTGTCTCGTTTCGACAACACACGGTGTTCACGTGTACATACTATATTACTCACTGATCTGTCCCTTCCCGAGCGCGCCAATTACCGTTGATAGCATCGCCGCCACTTCTCACGCCGCGCAGGCCCTGCCACCTGGCCTCAGACCCGTAGAGGCAATCATCTTGACAGCTTCTTGGCAATGGCATCGCATGTTGTGGTAATAGCCGCCGACTTGCGTCGCACTACCATCAAAGTCACACCCGGCACATATCTCGCCGATGTACTGGACCAAGCTTGCAGGAAGCTCAATCTCTCAAGCGACAAATACCTCTTCAAGTAAGAGACAGTCCCGTCTGCGCTTCCGATCCTACCTTGGCTAGCTTTAACCTCTTATCCCTCTCCTATCTCCTTCCTTGCCCATACTAAATTGTCGCATTCTCCTCTCCTAGGCATAAGCAGAGACAGGTCGATTTATCCGTCCCCTTCCGCACATCAGGCCTCATAGGCGGCGCGAAGCTTGAACTCGTCCAGCGCTCCAATACCCCCTCTGCCGTCCAGATAGCTCTCCAGATCCCGCAGCCGGAAGCCAGAGAGATTCCTGGCGGTCGCCTGATCAAGAAATTCCCCTCCGATCTGACACTATGGAAAATTATGCGCCAGTTCGAAAGCGGCGAAGCCAGCGCGGGCAAGAATATCAACATCACGGCTAGGGGGTTTGCCAGTACGACTAGTGGGAGCGGGCAGTTGTATTACGAGACACCCGTGTTGAACGTTATGGGTAGGGAGTTCTCGACGTTTGAAGACTTCCAGAGGACGTTGGCGCAGTTGGGTCACAATTCAGGAAATGTCTTGATTCGGCTGGGATTCCGGAGGACGGAGCAGACGCTTTTTGAGGCGCTGCAGCAGATTTCGCAGTCCTTTGAAGAAGTCGAGTCGCAAGAAGGCGGCGCGGCGGCAAACTCGACCTCTGGCAGCGCAACGAAAGAGGACTCGGACTTGGTGGCAGAGGAGCAACGAGACGATGCGGCAACGGCGGCAAGCGACGCGGCAGCAGAGGAAGCTAACTCTGCGGACACTGCTTCGCGACCCGATCCCACGATAGAATCAACAAACGAGGAGACTGGGCCCGAAGCAGCAGATGTCACCACCGATCCGACATCCTCTGCATCATCAGAGGACCCTTACCAGCCCGTCAACGTCTTCCTCGCCCCCACGGGAGCTACACCCGCCGCAGCATTAGTTCCTGCCTCCGAATCCGACTTCACGCCCACCGTCGCGCACGCACAACTCCATCAAGCACGCTTACTACAGAGCTCAAGAAACACACGCCTTCCTTCTGACAAGGAGCTCCAAGATAAAGCCGCCGCGCAGGAGGCCCGCATCGCGTCCATACAATCCGTACTCGTCAAGGTGCGATTCCCCGACAACACGAGCAGTGAATGGCGCGCCGGGCCCTCGGAAACAGGCGCCTTTTTGTATGAAGCCGTGCGGCATGTCATGGCGGATCCGAGCCAGAAGTTCCATTTGCTCCTGTCGGGTAGCAAGACCCTTATCCAGGATAGTAGCAGCCAAGCGCATAATCTGGTCAAGACGTATAAGTTTTCCAGTAGGGTGTTGGTGAATCTGGTGTGGGAGGCTACGGTACCAGATTCGGTGCGGGAGGGGCCGTTCTTGAGGGCGAATGTGGCGATTAGGGCGCAGGAGGTCAAGGTGCCGGAGGTGATGCATGTGGAAGAGGATGTACCACAGAAGGAGGTTAAGAAGGCGGATAAGGAAGAGAGGAGTGAGAAGGGAGAGGATGGGGTGAAGAAGATTCCGAAGTGGTTACGGTTGGGCAAGAAATGAGGCTTCAAGGAGTAAGGGGTAATGATGTTACGACGAGAGTACATAGACAAGACAAGAGTAGCGATCATTTTGCGGTCACTACAGTTCTCCTTTTATATATGGCGCGCGTCGATCTCAAATCGAAAAAGTACATTCATGGTCAAAATTGTTCTCACACGGGACTCTGTTTGCTCAGCATGATGAGAAATCGAAAATTGGTATTATAAATAAGGACAAGACGCCGGAGTTTTGCTTCTAACTCTTGAAATCTGATACCATTTCGTGCCCATCATCTTCACATCATTCCATGCCACACCCTGTCACTTTTTTAGTGAGCACGGCGAGACTCGGCGATGACGCGCTGCAGCTCATCGACCTTCTTCTTGGCACGGCCAAAGGTACCGAGCTGAGATTGAGTGTAAGCAGGATAGTCAAGCAATTTTTTCAAATGGCAATGCCCGTTGTATGCGGTGTACGTACCCTCTTCTTGGCGAGCTTACGGGCACGCTTGTCCTTGGAGTTTCGGAGCAACTCGATGACTCGGCGCTCATAGGGGGCAAGACTAGTCATACTTGTTAGCTTTACAGTCCGTTTGAGGATGTCGTATTTCAGGGGAAGTGGTGGCAAGATGGTAGCAGAGATGGTTCCAAAATTTGCCCGCAAAGTCCCAGTTGGTGCACAAGACCCCTTGAGGAATCGCCAGTGCTATCTCGTTGCCCAATTCCCCCACAACACAAAGACAGACAGGGAAAGTATCGAAAATCGACCGCAAGAGCGGCTCAAACGTACCCGGCAACTTCCTTGACAACTTCGCGAACGAAAGCGGTGCGCTTGCTCAGGTGGCCCTTGGTACGGGACACACGGGGCTTCACGACACGGGAAGTGGTTTTCTAAAAGATTCGTTTTCCCAAAAAGAAACAGGAAAAGAAATTGGGCGGGAACATGTCAGCGTCCATCGTCTGCTTCGGCGAAAGGCACCATCTCGCGGTGGCGGAGCAGAGATCCTCCACGAGGTGAGACTGTGAACATGGCAGCACGTACGTGGCCGCGGTTCAGACCAACGGTCAGACCGGTTTTGACGGGGGCTTCCTTGGCCATCTTTGTCGAAGTTTGGCGATGGTTGTCGACTTCGGCGCTGGGCGGATGGTGGGAAGGAGAAGCCAATGTTGGAAGTTGATCAGATTTCGTGAATTTTCGCTGGACTGGCTGCAGTGGGGCCGGTGGGGCACTCCGCACACACACAAACTGGACAAAAAGAATTCGCTTCCTTGTGGGTCACGTGCTTAGAAGTAAGCGAGATCGAGACTCTATTCATTCTCTCGGGGAGCGGGAGTACCATAACTCCGAGCTTCCCAGACCGAAGATGGGCTAGACTGGATTGGGCATTACATATCCGCGTCGCGTCGCCCTCCATGGGCATGCTGCGCAAAGCAAGCACTTTACGCGTTCACAGGCACGACATCGCGAACCATGACAATGAGTCAACAGAACGGCGCTGTTGCCAATGAGGCTTGCCAGTCCTCTAAAAGGCATGAAGAGTATCAGTATCTGGACCTGATTCGCGAAATACTTGACGAAGGAGAAGTTCGGCCTGATCGGTACGTTCGACGCGTCACACACTTACAAGAAACTCGGCGTGCGGTGTTGTTCTGGAGCGTTTTGTTTTATTCATGTTCAGCGAGTGCGGCTCATACTGACGTTGATGCAGTACTGGCACTGGCACAATCAGCATCTTCGCACCAAGACCGCTCAAGTTCTCCCTCAACAGAGACGGCGTTCCCATCCTGCCGCTCCTCACCACCAAGCGCGTGTTCCTCCGTGCCGTCATCGCCGAACTGCTCTGGTTCATCGAGGGTAATACCTCATCGCTGGCTCTAAGCAACGCCGGTGTCAAGATATGGGACGGCAACGGGTCCCGCGAGTTCCTCGACAACCTGGGCCTCACACACCGCGAGGTGGGAGACCTGGGGCCCGTCTACGGTTTCCAATGGCGCCACTTTGGCGCAGAGTATGTGGATGCCAAGACGGACTACAGCGGCAAGGGAGTTGATCAGCTCGCCGATGTGATTGACAAGATCAAGAACAAGCCCTACGATCGAAGAATCATAATGAGTGCATGGAACGCGCGCGATTTACATCTCATGGCCCTACCGCCGTGTCATGTCTTTGCGCAGTTTTACGTATCATATCCTGGACGACGAAGGCGAAACGGCCGCGTCCAAAAGAGCGGTGCCGATGCCAGTGCGAATGCGTCTGCAGAAAAAGAAGCAGACAAGAACATCAACGAGAAGGGTCATCTGAACTGTCAGCTGTATCAGCGATCGTGCGACATGGGCTTAGGCGTACCCTTCAACATTGCTAGCTACGCACTTCTCACACACATGATTGCACATGCGTGCGACCTGGTCCCTGGTAGTCTCACCCACGTCATGGGGGACGCGCATGTGTACGCGGATCACGAAGACGCCCTCAATGTGCAGCTGGAGCGCGAGCCTCGTGATTTTCCCGAGCTCGAAATCACCCGCGACAAGGGCTGCAGCATAGATGGGTGGAAGATAGAGGACTTTGTGGTTAAGGGGTATGATCCGCATAAGACTATCGCGATGAAGATGTCGGTGTAGACAGGGATCGAGCATGCGGAGCTGAGAACAGAGCCGTGGTTTCGACACGCATGTAAAGTGTGCATGGAGGCGATAGATCAGGTACCTGGCCAACGCAGTGCGCCATTGTTTCAAAGGGTGAAGAGCGCTCTGCTCACTGAGCAAGCAGACTCTTCTACGCCTTCTACGCCATTCTACATATTCGCATTGAGGCTTGGGATCAGTCATAGACTCATAATGGCATGTGTTGAGGGCAGTCCGTAATCGTATAGCGCATTGCATTTCAGAGGTCAATGATAACGAAGCATGGTAACGCGATCGAGGCACCGGCCCCGCGATCCGCCGCAAAACATTCGCTTTCGACAGCAAGCAAAGCTGTGACCACAATCCGCACGTGTCGGGCTTTCGGTTTCTCTGTCGTTTCTCTGTGTGGACAAGATGGAGCGCTCATGAATAAGATCAAGAACACAATGTGAGGTGGCGTTCGGCCCCGGTCATGCAGTGCCTTGATAAGTTCAAGTGTGGCTGCTCATCCGCTCCGACCAAACACGCAAACAATTTAGCGCCGTTTCCAAATCTCGGAGCGGGCTGATTATGCAGGAACGATGGACGCTCCTGGCCCCGTCCCCCCGTTAAGATGAGACGTCGGAAGATATGTACATTTCACATGGTAGTTCTCCATGATTGTTCTACCTATGTACTTGTTATGATGATGCCCCAATGACCGCCGACCTCAGACTCGTTATCTTGATACCTAGCAGAGACGGTATCGCTGTAGCCGTCAGCATGGCTCCTTTTCCCTCCTGTTTGCCCTCGCCGCAATGTATTTCTAAGACAAGCAAAGGAAACGCGCCTGTTTGCCACGAATGCTGGATCCCCGAGCACCTAGAGGATGGATGGGCAGATATCTTCATAGATTTGTAATTACATACTCTAATCCTCCATCAGGTCATTCTGGCTGGCATCTAGATTTGGCATTGCCTGCCGTGGCAGATAAACCCTTATTCAAGCGTCAAACTGTCAATCTGGTCCACTCAAAGTTAGGCCCAGGGGAAATCGAACTAGCGGCGGGCTCACCGCAACGATCCTTCTCAATAGCTGATCTACGTAGCCGACGTTAGGTACTCTGGTCCGCGCGCCATCTACACCCGCTCAGCAACGAGTTGGTTTGTGCTTCTGTACTATATTACACTCTGTATCGACATGAATTCATGATGGACTTGGTGTATTCTTTACGGTCCGGGGACGTAGATACTACGCAGATGATGATAATCACCGAATCAGCAACGAATAGGTACCTACCTGAGGCTACATGTATGTACTCTGTAGCAGGAAATAGTTCCAAGTGGAGCAGCAATCAAGGTCCAAAAGAACCACGAAAAGCCAACAACGACATCACGACCCGAAACAAGGATGATGGTCCTGGGGGTCCCTCCGCGGACCAGTATGTAGCCGTTCCCAGACCGGGCTTGACCAAGGATTTGACAGCCCGCTGCAGCAGTCGGGAGGTCCCCTTTCCCAGCACCGGCCGAACTACCGGTTTCAAAGTCGCCTGTCAGCATTTTACTCCGTGAGTCCGTACGCACTCCGTATACAGGCAGAATCCGGTGGAACGGACGTGATACGGCCGTAGGGCATAGCGTGACTCTGCTATTCTCTGTGGACGCCGGGAAACCCAAGGCCCAGATTCTCCCGTCGCTAAGTATTATGGTTGATTTTACCTACATACTTACAAGCCGGCCATGGAATTGCCGTCACGGCCTTGACAGTGGACAGTGGACACACTTGTTTGCAAGCCCTTTCTAGGGACCCCTGGCCAGTGGACGCCTCACCTCATGACAATATAATCTTCTTCTTTCCCCTGCAAGAGCTTCTGTCTCCTTCTTTCTCTCCTTTTTGTAGTACAAATCGCTTTCACCAACACTCGTTTTTTCTTTTCCTCGTCTCGTTTCTCGTCTCGTTTGATTCCCTCGTTTTCGCCCGTTTCGTTGCCGCTTCCTGTCCTGGAGACAAGAGCTCGTCTTTATATCGCTATCGCACATAACATAAACGTTGATCGATCAAAAAAAAGAAGTACAAAAAAATCGAATTAAGAGAGACCTTTTTTTATTCAGACACCATGAAGTTCAGCTCAATCCTCCTGGCTTGCGTGCCGACCGCAATGGCCGCTTCGCTCGCCTACAAGGCGCCTCCTGCGCTGCTGGCCATGGCCAAGAGAAGCCCCCAGACCTGCGTTCTGCCCGGATCTTATCACGTCAAGAACTTTGAGGCCCATGCCCCTACCAATGGAACCAGCATGTCCTCGTACAAGTTCACCTACGTCAACACTGCTTCCAACGTGACGACCAAGTGCCATTACCACAGCGGAATGAAGCCTCACACCTTGAAGGGAGGCGAAGTTGCCAACCGATTTGCCTGCAAGGACAAGAACGTCAACTTTGTCTGGACGCCTGCGCAGAACTCGATGACCATGGTCCAGAACGTCTGCCCTGACGCCAAGGGGTAAGTGCCGTGTTATATTTTGGACATCTCCTTGAATCGTCATCACTCTGCCTCCCCTCTCGTGACACGTTTACAACACCTTTCTCTGTCTGTCTTGTTACGTCTGGTGTCATCATGTCTGACTCTGGCATAGAAAGTACGAGTACGCAGCCTCTGGAAACGTCTTCATTCCCGTCAACTGTGCCTCTGGAAAATGCCAACTCAACACACACAGTTACAACGGCACCTTCACCAAGATGGCTCCCGTGCAGCACCCGGACGTTGCGCAGAAGAAGCACAGGCGCGGCGTCGCCTGGTCTTACGATGGCTACAACTGAACGTTGCAGGCAACGACTTGATGACAAAAACGACAAGGCCCAGCGTCTCGATGACGCGGGCAATGCCAACCGTGTGTCATTGCCACGTGGATCCCGATTGCACAGCATCGTTTGGGTGAACTGGGCGAACCCAAATACCTAGCCATGCAATTCTCTTTCCTGTATCCCGCGAGGCACGCCTTCATGTCGATCTAATTAATAATGCGCAGTGTCTCCGGCTGCAGCTCGAAAGACGCATGCTGTTGACTTGCAATCAGACGGGAAACCAGGGGAGGCATGTTGCACAGCTGCAGTTGTACATAATGGGATGCACAAGCATGTGTCCTCGGAATGAAAGCAAAAAGTTAATGTCATCTTTAAAACTAAAATGAGGGGCCAGGATCTCCACCTTAATATTGTTCCTCCCGTCTTGTTTGCCCTTCGTGCATGTAATGCCTTGGCAGCTTCGTTCCACAGCTTTTCAATGACGATGCTCATGCAACACAAGTCAGCAGAAGCTGCGAGCAGCCCTGTGCTCAAACTTCAGGATCAACACCAAACAAGTTGTCCTCCCCAGTCGAAGCATCCAAGTCTTCTGCAATGCAATCAGACGGCTTACACAATCGATCTTATTATATTCTTTCTTTCTTTTTTGCCATCTTCTGGTCCAGGTACAGCGTGGCGAGGTGCAACAGCGCCGTTCGTGTCCCGTGCCGCTTCCGGATAGCGCTACCCCGCCCCATCGACTTGGTCTCTGCCTGCTGACTGCGACATTCCTGTCCCTCGAAAAAGTCTCTTTTGAGTCGAGTGGTGCTGCCCTGGAGGCTGGTGGAATTCGCCCTGGATGGTGTCTGCCCTAGTGGTATTTGATCATCATCGATTCAGATTCTTCCCTGTGAAAGACTCTTCTTCCTTCGTGTTCTGTATTCGCAAACGCAAGTTGGAATCCTATACCTATACTTGGCCGGCGCACATAGGACGGAAGGGTGCGTCTTGTACACCGGACTGTTCAGCACGATAGTATGCGCGGCGATTGAATGACGACCACGTCAAGGGCGCTGCGTTGGCCCCTTGAGAGCTTTGACGACGTAGCTTTCCAAGTATTGGAACATATCACATACCGGCTGGCCTACCCCGTGCTGTGCATGGAATTTCGAAACGTCTTACCACGGCCGGGTACACCATTTTGCTTCTTTGCTCTTTCATCTATCTACATACAACTTCAGCGTACTCTCTGTTTTCTCTACGGCTCTACAGTGCTTCCATAAGCTTCCCACAACTACTATTCCGAGGGGACCTTTTACCAAAACCTCACTATGAGGCCGTCACTCTGCAGGACGTTGATGGCCCATGCCCTGCTCTTCTGTCAGACCGTCTCCTCAGAGCAGCACAGCAGGAAAGAATCGCACTATGTTCAGCCACAAGCACTCGATCAAGCGAGGATGAGCCCTCCGCCGCCATCAACAAGGGGTATATCGACGTCGTTGTTCGCCGAGCTTGAACGGCTGGCTCGGCTGGTGGATATCTCCTACTGCGTCGGCAACACTGGCGTGCGCAAGCCGTTTGAGTGTCTCTCTCGATGCAACGAATTCCCTGGGCTGGCCCTGGAAACCACCTGGAGCACGGGCTTCCTCATGGGCGATAGCTGCGGATACATTGCCCTGGATCACGGTCCCAGTCCCAGCAAAAGTGCACGATTCCGTGGCGATGATCGGCCAAAGACGAAAGAGGGATCGATTCTCGTTGCCTTCAGGGGCACATATAGCATTACCAACACCATCGTCGATCTGAGCACTGTGCCGCAGAAATATGTGCCCTACCCGGCTCCCGGCCACGACGACGACGACGACGGCGATGGCAATGAAGAGCAGCAGGAGAAGGCACACGTTCAAGGACCAAAATGCGACAACTGCACCGTCCACATGGGCTTCTTGCAATCCTGGCAACTAGCCCGCGACACAGTCATCCCAAAACTCAAAGCCCTCAAAAAGAAATACCCGTCCTACCAAGTCCAGCTCGTAGGACACAGCCTCGGCGGAGCAGTCGCCTGCCTCGCAGCCCTAGAGCTCAAGCTCTCCCTCGGCTGGGACGACCTCCTCGTCACGACATTCGGCGAGCCACGCCTAGGAAACTACCATCTCGCGCGGTACATCGACACGGCCTTCTCTCTCGACGACACAGCCCATCCAGAAAGTCGGTCGTACCGCCGCGTGACGCACAACAACGACCCGGTGCCGCTGCTGCCCTTGGAAGAATGGGGGTATAGGTCCCACGCGGGGGAGGTGTACATTGCGAAGCAAGATCTGCAGCCCTCGGAAGCGGATGTGCGGACTTGTGTAGGAGATGCGGATCCGGAGTGTAGTGCGGGTGATGCGACGTCGTTACTGGGTGGTGTGCGTCGTTTGCTGCACTTTGCGCGCTCGTCGGGGTCTGTGGAGGAGTATGTTGCTGCGAGGAGGTTGCCTATTCGTCTGGGACTGTGGAGGCTGTTCTTTGCGCATCGGGATTATTTCTGGAGGTTGGGGTTGTGTGTTCCGGGAGGGGATCCTGCGAATTGGGATAGTGGTGAGGAGGATGTCGGGGAGTTGTAGACAGGACTTTTGGAACACTCGGTTTGGGTGGTTGGAGTTTGTGGAGTTTGGAATGCATTGGGTATGACCATGATGGGTCTTTTGGATTTAGTCTTGGGGTTTATCCTTTCTGTTCATGGTCAATGGGACAGGCGTTTGCAGATATCCTATAGTTTAGCTCGCAAATTGTCTTGAAAGGAACCAACTGTCGCGGACTCGCGGCTGGGAGGGGATGGTGATTTGGCGATGTCTTCACAATATAGTAACGTGCTTTTCATTTGGTCCCATGACTCCCATCTTGTACTTTACAGGTCCATAATTTCCTCGACACAGTAACGCTGTAACAGCCGCCGAAACGGGACTTGGGCAAACGGTATGTATGTAGTCGTGACCGTTCGATCTCTTTGTCATGCCGGCAAGCTTAAATGTATGTCTGTATGTGTGTGTCTTTGCCACTAGGGTAGGTGTACATAAAACTACCCACCACGGTGCCACCAACGTCTTCTACTCCATAGGACTTGCAAACTTTATCATCAGAAGTACCTAGATGGTTGACGTCGGGATTGCTAGTTTAATAAGACCGGTGAAAGTGCAATCTACAAATCAATTACTCCGTACACACCACAACAATTAGCCTCGCTTCATCTCGCAGTGCGGATCTTCGGCAGCGCGAGCTTGAAATGAGATTGCACATAGTAGGGAAAGGCAAAGTGTCACGTGTGGTGTTCGTATTATAGACGGAGGGATAATGGCGGAACTGGTATGATGTATCACAGACTCACAGTCGACAAGAGATTAAACACCCTCTCTGTTTCTCTCCGTCGAAGAAAGCAAGTATGTACATATCGAGTAAAAAGGGGGCGCCTGCTGAAGGGCGTCATCATTCATGATCTTGGTGAGAACAGGGGCGGATACAGGCGGGTGGAGGCGGTATGGCTCTTCTTGGGCAATAGAGACGAGATTTGAGCTGGTCATTGGATAAGGGGTTTACCGGGGTGAACACGTCACGTGCGTGGCCGGTTGTTGGTCGATCTGTAAATCGGCGGGCTGTGCGGCTGTGCGGCTGTGCCTATCGTGCGGCCGCCGGCGCTTGTAAAAGTTGTAACAAGTTGTAAGTGGGAATATGCGAGGGGAGTTCCGAGTCCGTCAACATGTTGGCTGCGTGTTGCAACTTGCATCGCAGAGACCTGCTGCATGCAATAGGTAACGCAATACGAATGAGCGCAGTACATAACGAAATGGGAAGACCCGAAAGGGATGCGCGGGAAGCTTCAGATCTGGAGCTCGCGTGCGCATCTCTGTCTCTGCCACTCTGGTCAGTGGTAATTCGTGGCCATTATTTTACATATTGCCATGCTCTCGCTCGGACCGGGACCCCGCACATGCACGCTGCAATGGCACGGTTTGATCTGAAATGTCTGTTTGTTGGAACTTGGATCTTGGGCCGCAGCTTCTCTCCACTGCCTGCTGCAAGGAAGCAACTTGAGCAAGTGGTGGCACCGTGGCAGCCCTCACCAGAATCACCACATGGTGTTGGCCCAGTGGTCGACTGCATGGAGGGCCTTCTGCAGGTGTCCAAGCCGCTTGCGTCGCGTCGATCGTTGATGATGGCCCAAGATTGAAGAGATGTCCTTCCTTGCCGTCCGCCATACGCAATGTTCTCTATTGGAATTTTAGGATTCATTGTGTGAAGTCAACATACATAGGTACTCCCGATGGCCCAGCCCGTTGGCGCCCGTCACAACCCCAGCCCAGCTTCAGCAGTGTCCACGCGGTGCTCACGGCTGTCGTTGCCCGGTAATCTGGCTGGTGGTCAGGGCTGGCGCCGGCTAAGCTGTTCTCCTGAGAGGTCCTTTTTTATGAGGCTGGAGTCTGGAAGGCAGGTTATTCGTAGGTAGGCCAGTGGCTGCTCATCTGCACCGCCGACTTTTTCTCGATCCTCCGGCAGTTCACGGCCGCTGGTTGGCTGCCGCTCGTTCATTGTGGAAGCTCAGAGAACAAAAGCAAGAGAGGGGCCAGCCGCCAGAGTCACGACTGGTGACGAAGCGCTGGATTCTGAAGTGATAGGTATACGGAGTACACGACCGGGCGTCAAAGTCCACGAGGCAGCGCAAGAGGCGTGGCCATGTAGACTCCCGCTGCGGCAATGGGGGCCGACTGCAGTGATTGTTGCTGTTGTTGAACAATGAATAAGCGTCCGAATGCGGGCCACGGGAATTTGGAGAATTTTCACTTTGGCCGACAAAGGGATTTCCCCGCCCAGGGCCCAAAAAGGCCAATGGCGGGGCGGCCTTGGTTCGTGGAAGCCGCAGATGAAGCGCCTGCGCCACATCGGCTGTGCCGCGGGCGGGTGACGTTTTTGACCCTTGAGAAGTTGAGCCACGGCTGCATTACCGGCCACGCGCTTGGCCTGAGGCTGGGTGCCCCCTTCTGGCCCTTCTGGACTCGCCTTCTGGAGTCAGAATTGCAAGTTGCCAGTGCCACGGGGCTGCAGCGCTACACGCAATGCAGCTCCGCCTCAAAGGCCCAAAGGGTCCCCCAAATCAGTCCAGCCCAGCAGCGTCCAGCGCTCACAGCACCCAGCAGCCAAAACCGGCCAAATCTCGTGCATCCACAATCAAAATATAAACACCCACCCCCTCATCTCGCCTCGTCAACGCCTTATCTGCAGATCTCCCGGATTCGATTCTTCTCAACTCTTCTCCCAAACCATCGCTCCCGACTTCTCCCCAACTACTCCGATACTTATCAACCTCTGCACGTACCGAACACACAATGGCTTCCGAGGTATGTCTCTCCCTGATCCGCTACTAAACCCCCCTCCTTCATTTCTGCACCAACCACCACCACCCGTTGCCGTTGCCGTTGCCGTTGCCATGATGTCGCCTGTTGCATTGATGTGCTGGCAATCGCCTCTGCCTTGCTATGGCTCTCTCTGTATGGATTCTTGTGGCCTCCAAGTCGGCGGGACAGTTGTCAGGAACATGGAAACCGCTGCAATCGGTTTGCTCCTGAATGAACGCCCATGACTCGTCCCGCACCCCCTCACCTCACCGTGCCACTCACCATCACGTCTCCCCGCCCTGTTCAAGAGAAGCAGAAACTTGCCCGATGCTAATCATGATCACGTCTGTAGCGCGAAAGGTTCGTCTGTCTCGACCTAGACCCGACTTCTACTCTCCCCCGTCAATCAAGTCGAAACTTTGCTGTCCTTTCTTCTGTGAACCGAGTCGAAAACCAAAATGCTGACATCTCCATGTACCCATAGCAAAACCTTCCTCGCCCGCCTGTGCGAGCAGGCTGAGCGGTATGACGAGATGGTCACCTACATGAAGGAAGTGGCCAAGCTCGGTGGTGAGCTCACTGTTGATGAGCGTAACCTGCTCAGCGTCGCCTACAAGAATGTTGTTGGCACCCGTCGTGCCTCCTGGCGCATTATCTCCTCCATCGAGCAGAAGGAGGAGTCCAAGGGTTCGGACAAGCACCTGCCCACCATTAAGGAGTACCGATCCAAGATCGAGCTCGAGTTGGAGAAGGTGTGCGAGGATGTGCTGAACGTCCTCGACGAGGCTCTCATTCCCAACGCTGCCTCTGGCGAGTCCAAGGTGTTTTACCACAAGATGTGCGTTCCTAGATGCCCAAGATGATCACCTATACAGCATGCATGTGTTTGGCTTGGTACGTAGACTGACAAGCTGTGCAGGAAGGGTGACTACCACCGATATCTTGCCGAGTTCGCTTCTGGCGAGAAGCGCAAGGGTGCCGCCACCGCTGCCCACGAGGCTTACAAGGTCAGTACACTGTCGCGACAGAACCATGAGAAGCAACGTGCTGGACACTAGCCGTTGACGGCGCGAAGCCGCGAAGACCAAGCGTGTTGAAGTAAGCAGGATTTCCGAGACTAATGCAAGGTGCCTTCCAGAACGCCACGGACGTTGCGCAAACTGATCTCACCCCCACGCATCCCATCCGCCTGGGTCTTGCGCTCAACTTCTCAGTCTTTTACTACGAGATCTTGAACTCACCCGATCGGGCTTGCCACCTTGCCAAGCAGGCATTTGACGACGCCATTGCCGAGCTTGACTCACTCTCCGAGGAATCCTACCGCGACAGCACTCTTATCATGCAGCTGCTTCGCGACAACCTGACGTTGTGGACCTCATCCGACAACGCCGAGGCTGAGCTTCTCGGCTCCGGTGATGCTCCCAAGGAGGGCGATGGCGCCGTTGTGGACTCGACCGAGAAGCCTGCTGAGGAGGACACCAAGGCCGAGGAGCCCGCCGCCGAGGAGCCCGCCAACTAGACCGTTTTTGTTTGATATCCTCCGACATCATTCATGGCCATCTCGGCCAAACGGTGCCGAGAGGCCATGCTTGGGCCGACTTGCTCCTTGCGCGTGTGAAGGAGAAGAAAAAAGTTCTTTACGCTATGCGCACGAGCAACTGAATTGTGTTTCTAGGGGCTTGCGAGGCAGGTGGTATAACGCCGGTGCGCAGATGCGATGGTCTTGGGTGTTCGACTTTTGTTGTCCTTTTATTTTTCTCGTTTTTCTTCGTCTTTCTATTATCGTATAACGGCAAACGGAGAGGAGGGGGTCATGGTGGTCCTCTTAATCGACTAGGGAGAATGGAACTTACCATGTCACGAGTTGGCCGCGTGCGTCTTTTTATTCTGTTACCCCCTGCGTTGTGGGCCAAATGGCGGCTTGGCTGGTGTTTTCGTAAAGAGGCCCTCTATTCTCCGCTGCTCTTTCTTGCAACGAGAGGGGGAGGATCACCGCGGGTGCTTTGTCAATATGTGCCCTTTCCATTCGATGGCCTTTCTCGCAGATGATTTCCTCCCTCCCCACCGAGAGTTGGTCTCGTCTAGGTGTTTTCTTTTTCTTATATAACTACGCCTTTTTCATGTGGCTTCTCATTGTTCTTCCATGAGACTCCTGGGGGGCTATTCTTTACCATCACAGAAAGTGGAACAATGCAAAAGACGCTAATTCCCTTTTTCGATCCCGTTTTGTTGCATTGCACGTTCTTGGCCTCGCTTTTTAATCACATGCCCCCTCCTCTCCTCTCTCTGTCTTGCTCAGCTTGCTGAATTGCCGAACTGCTGCAATCGGGGAAATGTACTGCGTACTGTGTACTGGGCTGCCCCTTGGAACAGGAGGTGAGGTGAGGTGAAGGAGGACAGAGGATAGAGATCGAAAGGCTTGAGCTTCATCTGCTAGGTATCCCTACCTGTGCTGTTGCCCCTTTTTACAAATATATATATCTACATGCATAACTTACATATATATGTTAAACAAATCCAAGACGTCTCCTCGTCGCTTGGCTTAGGAGCTGTGCCGTCTGTGATGGAGCTGATTAACGCTTCTTTGCTTTTTGGGTGATTTGATATCCGTTTTGCTCGTCGTTTTTGGGTGTTCTATACTCTACTTTGTGATGAGATTAGAAAGGGGAAAGAGGGTTTCTGAGGCGAGTAACTGGCCTCGTCCTCGTTCTGTGGCAGCCGTTATGAGGTGGAGGGCGTGGCGGATACAGGACGTACACGGGGACCATCTGCGAGGAAGTCTACCAGTACCTACATACTGTGTCAATGGCAATTTTGGGGTTACGAAATAAAGGGGAGAGGGGCTCTTGTGTACATACCTCCCTGGCCTGGCTTGGTGCTGGATAAGCCTGGCTAGAATACATATCATGGTACTGTGGAGAGAGTAGGCTGTCGAACAAAGGGATATACCTAGATCTGTGTCTTTTGTTGCTCAAGGGGGGTTTTCGTGCTGTGCCTGATCATTGATGGCCCATGGAGGTTGAACTTGCGTGCATATGCTGGCTAGGGCGCTAGGTAGTGTATTGGTACGAAGAAAGCAAAAGAGGGAAAAGGGAGAAAGGGAGGAAGGGGGACACATGGGAACGGTGAACCAGGGGAGGAACGCATGCAAGCTTTTCCTCCTTACCGAGGCTGCTCGGCGAGGCACATAGTAGGTATCTTGAACATTACTCCTCTCCTGGCCTTACCTCTGTATGTGCAGAGGGAAGTGGTGGGTTTCAATGCTGGTTGTACTTCACACACAGGACAACGGTATAGGAAAAGATTGCGAGAGGAATGGAAAGGAAGCTGAATATATAGGTGTCGCATATACACGGCTGTTAAGAAGTATAAGTGTCATTCATTGCTGTTTCCCTCATGGCTGTCTCTGCAGTACTACCTATGGCTATTATGTAGCCCATGACTTCAAGGGCACAGCAGGAAGAATAACCGTTAACGGATCTTCGAGTTGCTTTCAGTTGTTTCAAGACACTTATAAGTTGAAGTTATCTATGAGTGTCCTTCACGAGGTGCCGCGAATATAAGTAGTAGAAGCGCTTCAAACGCTGGCAGTGGGCTCTTGCTCTTTGTGTCATCATGTGTGATGCAATGCAGACAGGGGAAATACGAAGAGGCGAACTTTCAAGGTTATTCTTTGGTCGTTTAAATGCATGGATATAGCCTATAGGAGACCTACAAAAGAGCGGCGTTTTAAGCTACGTCTAGCCGAATCGACTGAATCGCACCACGGATTAACGCAACGTGGCAAAGACGAATATAGACCCCTCAAGAAGCATTGCGATTTGCAAATACACCCAGAACGTTGAGGAGGAGTACTACAAAGCTCCAAGGAACTTGGAAGAACACGAATCGATCCCCAGGGAGGCTTTCCTGGATAGATCTGGGAGACTCCTATCTTTGTTGTTCCGCAAACGAGGCGTCAAGAAATACGTATAGCGTAACCGTAGGGACATATACTTGCTTGCTTGCTTGCTTGCTTGCTTGCTTGCTTGCTTGTGCTTGAGGCCTGGCTTCTCCCTCGTTTTTCATCTACCAATCCAGTCGTTTACTGTATAGTTTCTTCACGTCGTGAGTCGTCCATCCTATGATCTTGTGCTTGCGCGGCAACGGAAAGGTCTACGCTGCCTCAGTAGCCAAGCACTGGCAAGATACCTTAGTCTCCTATGCACCTCGCGCCCTTGTGCTCGACATATAGCTGTCTCATTATGCTCTGGAAATACGACATACGTCAACGAGCTCGAGATTTTCGCCTTGACTTTTATGCTTCATGTACAGAGTGTTGTCTGTATTCTTGGTAAGCACGCATCTGTTAAACATCAATGGCGTCTTATCGGTGGGCATTTGCTTCGGCTTTCGGCGAACATTTGTCTTCTTTCGGTTGCAAATCTCTTTGTCGCCGAGACCGAGGGTTTCTACGTGACATTGGTCCGTCACAAACTAGCCTTCGTTGAGGGTGAGTCCGGTTACGATATACGCTCTTCAGGCTTTATGCTCGGCGCGGATCGTCATGATCCATCCAGTCATCCTGGGACTGGTAGCCTGGTCGACTTTCTCGAGGTCTCCTGACTCCCTGAGGTGATAGTGCCGTCGCTTTTTCTCTGGGGCAAATTCTCTCTGGATTCGGGATGTTTCTTCCTTGGAGTCCCTCAGTTCCTACACGATCTGGGCCTTCTTGCTCGAGAGCCTGACATTGCGTTGTTTTTCGCGTGATTGCCCGATGGTGTCGCCCCTTCTGTTACGATCTGCCTCGTGATCCCGCGAAACGGGATACGCGCGACAACCGTACGCATACACCCCACTCCAGTCCGGCTTGAGATTCGCATCAGGCGATCTTATGGGAAGATGCGCGTGATCGCGGAACCAACTCTCAAGAACTTGAACGGGGGACTGCCAATTCAAACGCTGACTAGGGCTAATGTTATAAAGAAACGCGGCTGCTTGAGTGCTTTCAGACCATAGATTCTCCGGAAGATTCGAACCTTTGAGCATGGCGATAGACTTGGTGGTGAATCGTGATAGTTTGGTTTGCCCTCTCTGCACCCCCATTGGATTCAAGAAGGGGTGCATTCGAGTTCGATACCACGTGTCTTAGCCCAGGTCTGAAATGCCGTAGAGCCTTTCTCGGCAATAACAGCGCGCTCATTGTCTTGTTTGAATTTTGCAATTGGCAGTCCGAATTGGCATGAAACCCATCGTTCAAAGTATGCCAAAACATTGAAAACTGACTGTAGTGACTTGTCTGGTAAAGCGTGAACCTGTATCATCTTACTGAGCTCGTCTTTGAGGACGAGCAGCCACCGCATACCGTTGAAACTCTCTTCATAATCTTGAAGATCCCAATGAACTCTCCAAAAAGGACGTGGGGAACTGTGTTCAGGTGGTCTTCGAAAGATGACATTCTTGGCATGAGTCAAAGCGCAGGACTCACAGTGCCTTCGCTCTGTCCCCTTGATTCGGACGTCTCTAGCATTCTCGACGAGTTTGATCAAAGCGTCTTTGCCAAGATGGCCAGAGCGAAGATGCCAAAGTTCTTCGGTATCGATGCGGAGAGGAGCCACATGTCGACTTGGCTGTCGACGGCTCTTGGCTTGTGCGTGTGTGTTGCTGGTGGAAAATATGAACGGAGGATTTTGAAGAATCACTGAAGGTGGACGTGGCAAATAGTGAGAAAGAGGAGTGTATTCGAGGAAAACAATGTTGTGCGCCCTGACTAGCTGGGCCAAAATGACATTGTTCTGGATTGGCCCATAACGCATAGTACAGTCAAAACCACAGTACCAAACGTCAGCCGCAGTCGCTGGCGGCTGCAAGGCTTATCAAAGAAAAGGAAGAAAAACAAAAGACTAAGAATTTCCATTTTTCTTGAAATGACACTTTTGAATGGAGCCAATGGTGAAAAGACTGAGGATATTACTCTTTTGGACGTTGCTGTGGTAGAAGGTTTTCATGTTAATATTGTTTCGGAGAGTCGTTTGAAGATGAAGGACGTTTGGTACTGTGGTTTTGACTGTACTATGCCACCCCTTTTATATGCAGATATAAAAGGAGCTAAGCGACCGGTCTATCTAGAGGGAGAGAGCTCATTCTTCCTATATAGCATCGGGAAATGAAGCGGCTAGTCGGCTAACGAAGACGTTCAATATGGAGAGGGGGATGTGACATCGTAATGTCTCGTCCTCAGGCTCACAGACAGTTATTGAACGTAAAATCTGCTGACTAACGCACGACCAATGCATGTGCATAAGTGGGACTCACACTGTGGGGCATACCACCTCAATTGGAGCTGATAAACGAAGACAGGAGAAGCTCCAATTGCAGTGCCCACCAAACACAGAACAAGAAGAAAGAAAGAAAAACAATTCCAGCATTCCTCCGAACAGAATGAAAGACACTGATTGTATGTTGAAATCATCCGTAAAGTCCAACACATTCCTCCTCTTGATATACGTCGCTGACTCTTGAGGAGTCCAAACTTGACTTGTCAATTGCTTGTCGTATACGAATTCGTAAGATTCACGGCATTGTGAATAAAGTTGTAGATGCTTGTTGAACTCGCATTCCGACAGGGCTTATGGGCGTCCATTCTGTTTCCGTATACCTCTTTCCCAGAGCATGACAATATATCGTTGCAACGCATTTGTCCATTGTGAACTCAATGGGTGTTTGACGGCTTGTGCGTCATATCGTAGATGTGAGAGGATTCAAAAACAGAAAGAACAATGATCACACCTTGGTAACACGGCTCAACTGACACAAATCGTCAGCTCGAAGCGGCGAGTCGGTGTGCCAAAAGCTGTGAAAATGTCGTCGATCAGGGTTTCTTATAGGCAAGATTCCCCAATCCTGAACTTGCCCCTCTTCCCTCTTTATTATACTGGATTCTTGAAGAGACGAACTGCGCGCCAGGTACGATTTCAGTCGGCGCCAGGTACGACCCATTTTTGACTCCACTTTTCTCTTCGAGCATGTACCTCATCAACTTACAGTGCAAGTCAGC
>SRQG01000063.1:0-104232 GCA_018360325.1 Claviceps aff. humidiphila group G2b
ACAAAACGGTCATGTGATCCCCACACGTGACTACTCACGTCTACGAACACTCGGTCTAACGAAGAATTCTAAGCCATTTGAGTGAGTTCGTTAAAACGGGGTTCGACTGTACCTCCTACAGTAGGTACATTATACATACCTTCTAGCCCAACTTCTCCCCAGACTCCAGAGTCAACGCGCGGCTCTTGCCCCCTTTCCTCTTAGACAAGACACCAGACAAGAAATTGAATTGGCACAAACTTTGAAATGCATGCAATGTTTTCGCATTTCTTTTGTATTTTACCGCGGTGCTTGACGCTACCAAGATAAACAATGTGCTTGATTACACGCACGGGTATCATGAAGACAGTGGAGAAAGACAAGACCCAAAAAAACAACGCTTTCTTCTCAATTGCCAAAACCTCCCCAAGACTCCAAGCACATCACCTCCAAAACGCCCCATAAACGCCGTAGCGTATCAATACAATGCACCTGTCGGATAATATGGGTACTTGGAGGTACCGATAACGCTGGGCGGTAATACATGGCAGAAGTCACGTGGACAATCATTCACCCATTTTGTAATTAGATTGTCCCCTCAACAAGAGCAACACACACACAACATCAGAAGTGACCTTCATCAATACAAGCACACTATCACCCAAATCACATTATATTTAACAATTAAGAGTCTCACTGCCTTTACTAAAGCTTTGACAACCAATTACGAAATTTTAAAGACAAAATGACGACTACTCTTAAAAACGGACAGACGGCTATTCTACGAACTCCAAGCGATTGGACGAGTTGGATCGATTCAATCAAAGCTGTCGCAATCCACTACGAAATTTGGGACCAGATCAAACCGGAAGGTCCCATTGAACCCCTTAAGGAAAAGCCAATCCCCCCTATCTGCCCAGAGGCAAGAGACTACCCAGGATTGGCAGCATTCCCGGAACCGGCCAGCGCAGCGCACCTAACAGCGGCTGGCCTGAGAACCTACCGACTAGACGTGGAGGCCTACAATTCCCGCACGACAAAGTACAAAACGGAGATGGATTTGTACGAGAAAGACCGGAAGCATATCGGAAAACTGATGCAAATGGTACAATCAACTGTATCAATGCATTACAAGGACACTTGTTGTGACCCCGAGCGACCTCTCCAACACTGGATTGCCACATTGTTTGTGACAGCCGGAGACGACGATCGACATGAGCAAGACCTAGCGCGGGAACGATATCAAAAGGCGCTCCAACCGATGAGGAACCCAAACAACTGGGAGATATGGCTAGCGAGATACGACGAAGCAGCGTCGTACGCCGAGAAGAATGGAGTGGCTGAAGTCTCGTCACTCAATCCAATCATCAAAGATTTCACGTCTGCGGTATCAAAGGTTGCGGAAAACTGGACGAGTAATTTTCTGGACCACGGCAGAGACGACCCCCGGATGACCCGAAAGGAAATGATGAGAAAGTTTCGGGTCCAGATGACGAACAAATATCCGAACCGAATTCAACTACGGTCCAACACGAGACAATCTGCGTCTTTTTTCACCATGGATGACAACCCGATTGAAGAGGATGGAATAGCAAACACTATCGTGGGGAGCAAGAGGGACGCCTCTGATGCTCCTGATAGCGCGCCATCTGTCAAACGGAGCAAACAATCGAGAGCGAAACAGAACGTACAACTTGGAGCACATCCGCCGACCGTCGAGTCCAGAAAAGGTTATACCTCCAAGCATGGGGCGATTAAACCGACTGGCTACTCCGGAAAAGGCTCTAGCTCCAAGGCTGAACAGAAATGTCCAGCGTGTAGTTCTGTTCATGACCTCCGAGGCTGTTGGTATGTCAATGAGGAACAGAGACCAGATTGGTGGACCCCACATCCACAAATCCAAAGCATGATCAAGCATCGACAGAATGTCGATGCCAACTTTAAACGTCTAATTAGCAACGCAAAGAATGATCTGTGACTAGAAGAACAAAAAATCGCCAACATCAACGCTGGTGTGGGCGCATCCCTGGACGGACGAAAGATCGCCAACATCAATGCTGGTGTTTACGCATCATTCCAATCGACGTCAGAGTATCCGTTACGACACTCGTTCATTCTCGATTCAGGATCGACGTGTCACATCACGAACACTCCGGAACGGATACGACATTTTAGGCCACCGGCCGAGGGCGACTTCGTATGGGCAGGGAATACCCAGATCTGGATTACAGGTTACGGCACCATCGAGCTATTCTTGAAGGATGGGGATAAAACAAGCAAGATAACTCTCCATGATGTGGCCATCTGTCCTGACCTACTGTGCAATCTAGTATCATTCCGTCTACTCCGCCAGGCAGGTATCTGGTGGGAAACACAGGGTGATCCGACTACGTTACGAAGGTCTGATGGAACCATCATCGGAAGTGTTGCCGAGATTCATGGGCAGTGGGTGTTGGAACACAATCCTATCTCTAGGGCTGTGTTCCACGCAACCTCTAGGACGGCACGGACACCGCGGAAGTCGACGGCGATTATTTGGCATCTCCGACTTGGACATCCTGGCCCAGCAGCGATTGAGCACCTCGTACAGCAAACTGAGGGGGTGCGCATCAGGGGTGTCACCACAGTTGAGTGTGACCCGTGTGCCAAGGCCAAAGCCAAACGACAAATCAGACGAGCACCGCGCGCCAAGGATGAGGGCCCAGGAGAGAGACTGGCTATCGATTTCCATTCTTACGACAGTGACAGCATTACCAAAGAAAAATGCCAAATGTTAATTGTGGACAGGTTTTCGGGGTTCCAGTGGGATTTTTACTTCAAGGATAATCGCACAGCTGATTCAATTATTGCCAAGCTGACAAATTTCCTACTGTTCCTGAAAACCCATTTCAATATCTCAGTCAAAGTCATCGAATGCGACAACGAGATAACCATGGTGAAACCAAAAGTGAGCAAATGGTTGGAAACGAAGGGTATCACGGTTGAGCCGTCAGCTCCCGATACTCAAGCCCAAAATGGAGGAGCTGAACGCGCGGGTGGAGTAAACAAGGTCAAAGCGCGAGCGATGAGAATAGGCGCACATCTTCCTGAGAAACTATGGCCGGAAATCACGAGGGCAGCGGTCTACCTGCATAACAGAACTCCGAACTATGCAAATGGGTGGAGTACCCCTTACGAGATTTTCTTCACCTACAGCGCTTTCCGAAATGGCATCGTCAAGACTTTGCGAAAACCTGACCTTACTCATTTAAAGGCATATGGGTGCAAGGCGTTTGCAATGACTAGCGACGCTCATCGCGGTAGAAAACGCCTACAACGTTTAGACCCAAAAGCATGGATCGGGTATCTTGTTGGATACAGCTCGTCAAATATCTATCGAATCTGGATACCATCTTTAGCCAAGGTTATCAGCACTCGCGATGTTGTTTTTGATGAACAAACAATCTTCAATGGTACGTTTGAGGACACGACGGAAAGTCTTATGCACGCAACACTGGAAGACATCGCCATGCAGATACGGGTTATGGAAATTCCACAGCCGACAATTCACCCGGAACTCCAGTCATTTTTCGAAGACGACGAGGTTGAGGAGTCAACGTCGCAATTGGAGGACATACCCGTGCCCCAAAGCGAGCAGGACCAGGAGCAACAAAATGAAGAAGTGAAGGATGTAACGGCCAGTTACCCGACGCCGCCACCAACTCCACCACCGCCAGTCGCACTGTTGGCACAACTGATGTCTGGAGGGAACGGCATGCCGTCAGCGACAACACTGGGATCATCCAAGACTGTACCATGGGCAGCGGCATTTATGGCAGGCAGTCAAGCAGGCAACGTTGGTAATTTCGAGGGAGACGTTGTGGACAAAGCAAAAGCGAAGAGGCTGCTGGTGTCAGGCACTCAATCAGTAAACACTGGAAAGTTCAAAGGAGACGCGACCGATAAGGAGAAGATGAAGAAGCTGCTGTCGTCTGGCAAAAAGATTCACCGAAGTCAACTTCCCCCTCCACCGACTCAGAGTACCAATCTCGAACACCATTCAATGGGAGATAGTTTCAAGGAGGCTGAACGAGATCATATGGCGAGCCATCACCAGATGAAATCTTGGGTCGAGGTTCCCCAGTCCCCTATCAAGCGTATGGGTACACAGATTTTGGAGTGCATGTGGGTGTATACCTACAAGTTCGACAAACACAACAACTATGTCAAGTGCAAAGCCCGGTTGGTTGTGCGGGGAGATCAGCAACGACACATTTCCTCACAAGACACCTATGCGGCGACTCTAGCAAATCGATCGTTCCGCATGCTTATGGCCATCGCAGCGAAGTACAATTTGGAACTGAAGCAGTTTGACGTGACGAATGCTTTCGTCCACGCGAGCATGGATCGCGAGGTGTATATGAGGATGCCCAAAGGTTATCAAAAGAGAGGGACAATCTTGAAACTTCAAAAGGCCCTGTATGGCCTACGGACTTCGCCATTGCTGTGGCAGAAAGAATTTACGACAACTCTCAAGGCCATTGGGTTCCAGACTGTGCCGCACGAACCGTGTTGCCTGATCAAGGGCGGCATAATTATTTTTTTCTACGTAGACGATATAATAGTCGCCTACCGAAGAGGGAATGCGAATGAAGCTAACCAAGTAATACAGCGTCTCAAGAGCAAATATACCATGACCGGAGGAGATGACCTGCAATGGTTTCTGGGAATGGAGGTGGTCAGAGATCGGCAGCAAGGACTGTTGCGCCTCTCACAGGCGGCATATGTTGACAAGATCCATCAATTGGCCGACAAGACGAACCTACGACACGATACGCCCATGGCCGCAATCGAACTCAAACCGTCGACGAAGTTATCAACACCGTCCCAGATTAATAAATACCAACGCAAGATCGGTTCACTGCTATTTGCGGCCGTCACAACACGCCCAGATATAGCGTTTGCCACATCGCGACTCGCACGGTTCCTGACGAATCCAGCTCAAGAGCATCATGACGCGGCCGATCGCGTTCTTCTTTACTTATATGATACGAGATGGTTGGCATTGCAACTAGGGGGTGGAACAAGGCTTCAAATTGCTAGTGACGCATCTTTCGCTGACAACACAATCGACAGGAAGAGCTCACAAGGGTATGCGATCAAACTATTTAACGGCCTCATTGCGTGGAGGGCAAGCAAACAGGATACGGTCACCACATCCACGACCGAAGCGGAACTTCTGGCGCTATCACAAGTCGCCAAAGAAGCAATGTTCACCGTTCGCTTGCTCAAGGAGCTGAAAATTAAACTTCCTTCGGATACCATTATCATCGACTGCGACAACACGCAGACCATAGGATTAGTGACGAAGGAGATAGCGAAGCTCCAAACCAAGCTTCGACATGTCGACATTCATAATCACTGGCTGAGGCAAGAAGTGTCAAGGGGGAAGATCAGCGTGAGATACGTTGAATCGGCAGAGATGATTGCGGACGGATTTACTAAGGTACTACCGGCCAACAGGTGGTCGGTGTTCCTTCGACAAGTAGGATTGGTGGAAATTTCGGAGCACAAGATTCAGAACGACGCGCGTTTGGAGGAAATTCAGGACCAACTGGAGGAGATCACATTTCATTAACCATTCAGCTTGCATATGCTATCCAAGCTGAGGGGGTGTGTCGGATAATATGGGTACTTGGAGGTACCGATAACGCTGGGCGGTAATACATGGCAGAAGTCACGTGGACAATCATTCACCCATTTTGTAATTAGATTGTCCCCTCAACAAGAGCAACACACACACAACATCAGAAGTGACCTTCATCAATACAAGCACACTATCACCCAAATCACATTATATTTAACAGCACCACAACATTAAACACTTCCCATCTTAGTAACTACAAACTCCAAGCTTGAACGCGGACACAACGTCCACAGCCCCCTTCACCACGCATTACTTGCGAGCGTCGATGGGTTTGTGTGAATCGAGGTGCTCTTTAATGGCATGTGGCCTGAAGTTGCGCATGCACCGCGGGCATCGAACAAGTTCGTCAGGTCCACGAGGCTTGTCAAGACGTTTGTCTTGACGAGCCAAGCGTTCCTGACACTTGTGGACAGACATGTGGTGCGCCATGGCATCCTTAGCCAGAGTTCGCAGACAACGTGAGCACGTAGCGAGGCCTCCGCGGGGGCAAGGCGGATATGCGGCCTCGGTACTTGTGCTGTTGCTGGAAGAGGAAGACATGTTTGTGGTTTGTGGCTTCTGGTTCTGTTAGTACATAGAAAGATAGATGAGATAAATGAGACGCTTCAGGGACTGTCAATTGGAGCGTGTGCAAACCAATGCAGTCTGTGTAGCGAGTGTCATTGACTCATTGGTGACAGGGCAATGTACAAGGGCGTGGCCATATGTGTGAAAAAGGGAAGCATTGTGCTGTGAAAAGACTTACTATGTTTTTTTTGTTTGCCCCCTAGCGAAAGGAACTGCAATAGCAATGATAGAAAGGGTATTTGTATGTGAGACTATGAGTGAAAAGTTGTTAGTACACTGCAAGATATGGATAAATGAGACGCTGTAGGGACTGCCAATTGAGGCGTGTATAGCTGTAGGGACTGCCAATTGAGGCGTGTATAGATCAATGCAGCGAATTTTGGTGATGAGAAAGAGATGTATGGCAATGTACAAGAACATGAACACATGTGTATGAACAAGGGGAGGCTTTGTATTGCGAAAAGACTTACTGTTTTTTTGAAGTTTCTCAACGTAACAAATTGCAATCAGCAAATGACCAATCAACAAAGTGTTTTTATGATGGTTTGTATGATGGTTTGGATGGTTTGTATGATGGTTTTTATAAGAAGCGGATTTAAGATTTGTATTGAGATATGCAGTGAGTCTTGAGAGAGAAGACAGTGGTTGAAGAACATCAAAACTCCCTCCAAGGAGCGGACGCGGTCTCCTATTTATAGTCTGAACATCTGGACTCGCCCCCCTTTCCCAGAAAGCACGAGACGGACACGATTGTACTTTCTTGAGAATAGTTTCCGCTAATTCCACACAATAAGCCACATCTATGCCCTCTTGTCGGTCATGAGGCACCTGATGTGCTGGGTTTTTCTTCTAACGAAGCTATAATTGGGTTCCAGGACATTCTTTTTGTGCGTTGTGAGGTGGCAAACGACGCTTGCGATGAGATTCGGAGTTCGCGTGCAGAGATGGGACCATCATCTTCGCCCTGTGGAGCGAGTTCGGAGTTATAGGTCGTTCGGATTGATATTGGCGAAAGAGAGCACTGATTATGCGCCAGTCATGGCACTCTCTCGACCTTTGCTCGCACGATGGATCCATCTATGCTTCTCGGCTTGATTCGCGACTCAACGGAAGCTTTTTTCTTTTACTCCTTTTCCGGCCATGACCCAAGTCATATGGAAATTGGGGAGGGGTGAGTTGTGTTGTCGTCGAGAGGTCACGATGAGGAGAAGAAGAAGGAAAGGGTGAGGGAAGGAGTCCGTACGAGACGAAGAGCAACTCGTCCCCCTCCCCGGTCTGCCTTTTTTATCAAGGCTGGCGTCAATTAACGTTCCGAGCTGGATGATATGTGGCAAAAGGAACAACGACTAGAGGGACACACAGTCTCCGGCATGATGTGAGGCGTTTTCTTGTATGCTCGGGACCATTTGATGTCCACAGCCGTACGAAATGTGACGGGAACAAGGTTGGTGACGGATGGTGTGGAACTTCCCAAGTCAAGCACGCACAATAATCCCCCTTTGATCTTAGAATTCCTGTTGCTGAGGGGATCAGATAAAGTAAAGGCCCTCGAGGTTGGATTGGGAAAGAGCGGAGGAGTCAATACTCATGTAGACAGTAGAAAGTGTGTGCAATGAGAAACTCAGGCGTGAACCTGATGGAATAGTAGAAGTATGAAGGGACGTATAATATATGGAAGTCCCGTCCCGTCCCGCCCTGCAGTTCCCCGCAGCATCTGCAACAGACATATCCAGGTCAATTTTCTGGATCGAAGGCTTGGGCATGCTGTACCTTCCACATTCGATTCTACGTCTTTCTCTTGTGCCTTTCTCCCACACGGACTGACTTGGAAACTTTCTGTCTTCGGTTCTTCATTCAAGACTTTCGGACTTCTTTTGTGGCTTGCTCGCACTCGGACTGCTCGTCGACATTAAGTTCAAGCCCGCGCATTATAATATGCCTCGATGGCGAGCCCCACAGCCGATCTTCGTGATCGCTCCTCTCAAGCCGTACACGGTTCACCCACAGATGATAGAAGTTCTTCATCACAGCAGTAGGGAAAAGCATGGAAGCTGCCCGAAAAAACAAAGTATTGCCTTGCTTCAGTCACGCTACACACCTGGGCCGAAACCACATAGTCAAAGGCAAGCAGGTGCAGAGCCAAGGTTCGAGGTTCGCACTGCGGACGGCGACCACTCATCTTTTTGGTAATTCTGCAGCCGTCAACACATTCTCGGCCGGTCAACCAGCTCAAAGAGAATCCTGATTCTGTCTGCTGCTGCCGATGTCCGTTGTGGTCGTAGGTCTAGGTACCTTAGGTAGCTCAGGAACGTTCTACACCTCGTGAGTGAACATGTTTGACATCAATAACACATAGTAGGCAGTTGAAAAGACGCTGAGTATATTCATGCGTGGGCTTTATCCTATCGATCGAGTACCACGACGGGTCCATGCTTGTGCAATGTATAAATCCAACTGATCGTCTTGTCGAAGCCAATGCGGTTCATGTTTTTCGTGATAAAAGAAGGCACAAGCACGGAAGATGCTAGTAAAATGATGTATTGATCCCTCTACAGAATAGAGGGCATCACATAGTTCCTTAGTGTTCCAAAATCTTGTGTAATATACGTAACTTTGTGTATTCGCTGATAATGAAGTGCTTGAGCAAAACTAAACGCATCCATCTACTCCTTTGATGGGCCCGGCCTTGTCACGCTCCGTAAAAGTGATCCCCTGGGCTTCATCGGCGTAGACTGCGCAAAAGAATTCCTTGATGATTTGTTTTTGGGAGTCGCCATTTTGCTCCAGAGCCTTTGAGCTGCGGGAGTCAAGTCGCCAGAGACTCTGGGACTGCTGGGAAATCTGGGTACTTGCGGGGTCGCAGACTTCCCTGTGAGCCCCGTTCGTGCAGACTCTTTGTTTGATTTCGAAATGCGGTCCACCATCCGTTCATGTAGTAGCTCTCGCTTCCGTTGGTCCTGTAACTTGAATGGATTGTGCGCGTCACCAGGTCCCAGATCTATCCTCAGCGGAGTTTTCTGGGTCCCATCATCATCCTCCTCATCATCAACAAAAGAGTATCCGTTCACTCGGGGGGTCTCGCCTCCTCCCACGACACTGGAATCTTGATCGCACTGGCGTGGCCTGCCGGCGATGGCATCTTTCACAGCTGACATGGTGGGCGAGGGAGAACGCCGAGGTGCGTTTAGCTGAGGTGCCCTGGTGTTCGCGTAATCTATTGACCTAGGAGCCATGCGTGAGGCCTCCTCGGCTCGTTGGGCAATAGTGACAACGCCATCGTCCAGGCCTTGGGGTTGAAACATCAGGCTATTCTGGGGTGCAGCATCCCAGGCATCGGGCCTCGCTGGTCGGTCATGGCGATCCTTGATGGCGAGATTCTTTCGCTCAAACCCATCGTCCACGAGACTCTGTGTGAGAGATAGCTTGTCTGACACTTCCTTTTGTTTAATCATTTGCTTGGAAGCAAGCTTGTTCCCACGCCACAGCCAAGCGTATTTTTCGGCTTTCTTCTGATTCTGCTTGTCCACCAGCCTGTAGAAGCTCTCGTTGTCTTCACTTGTGTAGGTCGCCTGGAATTGCGATAGACTCATGCTGGTGTCGAGTCGAGGCTTGCTCGTGACCACAGTGGGAGCAATAGATGAAGGAGTGTCTCCCACGAACGTAGTTGGCGTGCGTCCTCCATCGGACGTGAATCGAGCTGATGAATGCTTGGTGTTTCTGCCTGGAGTCATGACGGTTCGAAGCCGGAGGCCGGCGCTTGAAATCCAAGCGGCATCTTTGGATTCTACTGCGTCCAGATATTCTTGCTGGATCTGAGTCTCCAAGAGTCCTGGGAAGAAGTCTCGAGCTATGATGTGGGAGATGGCCTCGGTGTAGTAGTCTTCGTCTAGGACCTTCTTCGGGCGCTTAATCTTCTTGACCGGAGGCGGTGCCGGCATCAGATCTGTATCGACCCTTTTCCGCACCAGGGCTGCGGAGGCCTTACTGGGAGCTGGCGACTCCATATGAAGGTGCCTAGCGTCGTGCACGTATGTTCAAACCCAAGCGGGCTGATGTCGTGAGCGGGTCGGTTTACGGGCGCCGTGTTGTAAGTGGATGGATGCAGCGACGCTGAAGCGTCTTCCTAGTTTGCTCGATTGTAGGTGGTACTGGCCGAGCGATGGCAGAATCTGGCACGTCATGAAAGCAGCATGATTTCCAGCACCTAGAGACGGGACGGTGGTGTTATATCTCGAAGTTTGACGTTGACTCTGACCAGGACGGAGCTTTGAAGGATGTTGAAGGTGGGGGGCTGTTGCTTGTCTCGACGTTCTCGAGCGCGAGTTCTTTCAACTTCTGGCCGGTGACATACGGACCCGCTCATGCAACTAAGCGGGCTCAAAAGTGCCGTGTCAATCGACTTTCAAGCCGGCAGCTGAGACAAGTTGGCCAATGGCGATACAGCATTGCGACAAACTCAGCCTGTGGTTGGCCAGACGACGCCTCGGATGGACCCATGAAGCCTCGTGCTTGTGCAACCCGGGCCCCAGCCAAAAGAAACCCCCTGCCCTCGCTCTGCCCCACGTTCCCAATCAATGCCTCGGATTTGCACCTCCAACGCGCAAACACCATAGACGCCGATATTTTTCTTCAGGTTCTCCGGCCGCGGAATGCCTGGCTCTAGTTATTACCGCTCTCAAGTCTTCTGAGTCCTCGCCCAGCCTGGTAGATACTAGCTTATTTTCTTATTATTTCTACAATTCGTTTGGTTTGAGCCTCGCCTTCGCCGCTCCTCGCCCGCTCACTGCGACCGGCGCTCTGCCGAATTCTTAAGTTGGCCGAATTGTCAAGTTGCAACTTGCCAAACTGCCATCATGTCTCAGGAAGCTGTTGATCTCAAGAACCAGGGCAACAAGGCCTTCGCTTCGGGCGACTACATTGGTGCCGTCGACTTCTACACAAAGGCCATCAAGCTGAATGACAAGGAAGCCACTTTCTTCACCAATCGTGCTCAAGTGCGTATATAAAAGCCTGGCCCAGGCTTCGGTTTGGGACGGACGGTTCCTCTTCCTAGTCTTGTGACTGACGATTTGGACTCGACTCTTGTTTCCTATCATTGCAGGCGCACATCAAAACCGAAGCATACGGATATGCTATTCAAGATGCCGGAAAGGCGCTGGAGCTGAACCCGGGCATGGTGAAGGTTGGTAACACTCCATGTATACTGCCGTGTCAGCGCCGTGGAGAACAGAATTGAACTCATCATGCTTTTTTAGGCTTTCTACCGACGTGGTCTTGCCCGAACCGCCATTCTGCGACCCAAAGAAGCAATCAATGATTTCAAGGAGTGTGTCAGACTAGACCCCAACAACAAAGATGCGAGACTCAAATTGGAGGAGTGCAAGAAGATTGTACGACAAATGGCTTTCTTCGATGCCATCGAGATTGGCGACGAACCCTCGGCGGCTGAAGGCATTGACCTCGATTCCATGGTGGTTGAAGACGGCTATGATGGCGTCCGACTTGAAAATGAAATGACACAAGTATTCATCGACGACATGACTGAACGATTCAAGAACAACAAGAAAATTCACCGCAAGTATGTCTACCAAATCATTATTGCAGTCAAGAAGATTATCTACGATGAGGCGACCATGGTGGAGATGCAAATACCTGATGATGTTGAGCTCACCATTTGTGGTGATACCCACGGTTCGTAACCCCCAATTTCCGTTCCACAGATTTCTATATAAAGCACATGGCTGAAACGAATCACTGCAGGCCAATACTTTGATTTGATGGAGCTATTCCGTCGTAACGGATCGCCCAGCGACGAACACTGGTATCTTTTCAACGGCGACTTTGTCGACAGAGGCTCATGGTCAACTGAGATCGCTTTGCTGTTGTATGCCTACAAATGGTTGCGGCCAAATGGTTTCTTCCTCAACCGTGGCAATCATGAGACAGACGACATGAACCGCGTCTACGGCTTCGAGGGAGAGTGCAAAGCCAAATACAACGAGAGGTACGTGATCACCATGTGGGTTACCACGAGTGTAACCAATGTCTATATTTTACAATGTATGGATCATACTGACCATCTTTGCTCAGGGTTTTCAAGCTCTTCTCGGAGAGTTTCTCTGCCCTACCACTGGCCACGCTGGTCGGCGAAAAGTATCTGGTTCTCCATGGTGGTCTGTTCTCTGACGACAATGTAACACTGGACGACATTCGAAAGCTCAACCGACATAATCAGAGACAACCTGGGCAGTCTGGCCTCATGATGGAGATGCTGTGGACTGACCCGCAAGATGAGCCTGGCCGATCGGCGAGCAAGCGAGGTGTCGGACTGCAATTCGGACCCGACATTACCAAGAAGTTCTGCGAGAAGAACGGACTCGAGGCCGTTATTCGAAGCCACGAAGTTCGCATGGCTGGTTACGAGGTCCAGCACGACGGAAGATGCATCACCGGTACGCCTCAGTCCTCCCAGATTTCCCTGCCTGCTTTATATCATCCTTTCTGGTTTTTGTTTCTAACACAACTTAATAGTCTTCTCCGCGCCAAAATATTGCGACTCAACGGAGAACAAAGGTGCATATATCAATGTCAAGTCGGATTACAAGCTGCAATACGAGCAATTCGACGCTGTACCGCATCCGAACATTAAGCCAATGGTAAAGCCCCCTTGAACTGGTTGGGATTCCAGCGCCAACCGTCTCCGCATACTTGTCTTTCTATTTACTGACTGTGTTGTCCAGGCATATGCTCAAAGTTCTCTCATGTCATCCTTGATGTAAAAGAAGAATATCTCAAAAGAAATCCACACATATCATGGCCAAGGATATAATTACTTTACAACCACAGTAATAAGACACAACCCACATCCCACATCCCACGAAATTCCCCTAAAACTATCATCATGAAAGCATTGGATCCGGAGTCAGGAAAGGGTGGCATGTATTGGTGATCAAAACTTTGCGTCTTTGTTCATAATCTTTCAGTTCTGGTATCGGGTGGTGTATCATGCGAAAAGAAGGACAAGCAAAAAAAAAAAGAAAAAGAAGAGAAAACAGATACCAGGTTACATAGAGGAGAAAATACCAGTACATCAAGACTTATGATAGCAAGTTTTAGTCGTTCATCGTCATCATAACTAGTCATCCTGCTCCTATCTCTCCTTATCGTCAATCCTTCGCCGCTGCAAACTTTTCTTCCTCGCCCCGGAACACCTCCTCCTGCGCTACCTGCCCTAGTAACAGCCCCAGCCAATTCGACGACCCCTTCATCCGCAGCACATACTGCGTGTCTCCCTCCCTACTTCCTCTGTAGGCCGTGATGGCTGCTGCGAAGGAGTCCATGTCCTCGCGGGGTAGCCTCACCCAGCATGTGGAGTCTTGCGCCTTGAGAATATCAATGGGGATGGCAGAGCCGGTGAGCCCGAGGAATTGAGTCAGCGCGGCGGTCATGTATGACTTGACCATGAGGTTATCTAGCGTGATGGTTTGGGGGCCGTCGGTGGCGAGCTCGAGGTATGCATACGACCAGGGCTGTTCGGCGAGGGGGATGGTGAAGGTGTGGGTAGTATGGGTGAAATCTTGGTCGTGTTCCGACATTTTTATATCCTGTTTGGGGGGATATTGTGCTCCTTTGTTTGTTTTTGTTTTTTTGGCTGTGCGCCTATGCGCTGTGTTACTGATTAGGATTTTATTTCTTCAGAGCTTTGGGACATCATCATTCTCGCGCTTCAAATACCTTCTTATTTTCATAACTACTCTTGTTCAACGTCGAGGCAGTTTGTACTTACCTAGGTAGGTACTAGGTGAGTATGTATGTAGGTAGGTAGGTAGCTTTTTCGAGGAACATGTCGATGCAACATCGCTTACAAGCATATCTATCTCACAAAGCCCCACAATAATTAGCAGCTTCCCGACTTTAGCACCTTTTACCTCGTTGCTTCTGTGAAGTCCCGTACAAAGCCACTTTCAACCGCGATTGTCACTCTTAGGTCTCAAGGTCGAACACAACAACCCCCATCTGACGAGCGCATCTATTTCGCAGTTTACCACCTGCTCCCCTCTCGCGGTCCGAAATCGTCGTCACAGACTATGTCCAACTTCGTCACGTCCGGCCAGCAGCGCTACCTGCGCGCCTGCATGGTCTGCTCCATCGTCATGACCGCTTCGGTGCGAACCCTCCCAGCATAACACAGGAACCTCTGGCGGCGGCCCGAAGCTCTGAAACACATCAAGAACCCCCCGATACAACAAATAGTACTAGTACAACTCAGGCCTCTAACATTGTGATAGCGCTTCCGCGATGAAGGATGCCCCAACTGCGAAGAATTCCTCCACCTCGCCGGCTCACAGGACCAAATCGAGAGCTGCACATCACAAGTCTTCGAGGGGCTGATCACGCTGGCTGATCCTTCTAAATCGTGGGTGGCCAAGTGGCAGCGTCTGGATGGCTATGTGGCGGGCTTATATGCGATCAAGGTGTCGGGGTTGTTGCCGGACGAGGTGCGGAGTACGCTCGAGGAGGAGTATAGAATACAATATATCCCGTGGGTCAACCAACATTCTTTCAAAGGCGGGGGGTCGAGAAGATGGTGCGACTTGAACCGTGATCGTGCTAATGTGTTTTTTTGTTTGATAGGAGAGACGGCACCGAGACGGCGTTGGATAACTAGACGCGAGGGGACAGGTTTCGAAGAGGAGCTTCGTTCTCTTTCTCATGTTATATTTTGAACATTGATTTTCTGGAGTTTTGGTGAGGATACGGCGTTTGAGGGGTGGACACACCGAGAACAGAGCACTGTGGAAAGATCGTTGGGTTATTTTCAGTCATTATTCATGGTATCTAAAAAAACATATAAGCTTCCTGGATGCATCGACATCTTCTCTATATTCTCTCACACGAAACCATACGCCTGCATCCCGATTGAAACTATGCGAAACCAAACGCCCATGTCACAAAAGTGCAAAATCCTCCCTAGCCAGTCTCATGGTCTTATGAGTTTCTCTGTTTCTTGCCCGACGACATGTTGAACCCAAAGCCCGCAGACTCGCGCGATCTTTTCCTATCCATCTCCTCGCGCATAATCCTCTCGGCTTCGCTCATCTTCTGGGGCTGCTCAATCTTGGTGGGCTTCTTTGACCGACTTCCCGCCAGCGCGTTCTTCTTGGCCTGTGCAAAGACGTTCTTGGTCTGCGGCTTGGCCCCGATCTTCATCGACACGACACCGCCGCCGGAAATAGCTGGTTTCGATTCCGTTGCGCCATTGTCTTGCGTCGTCTCGCCGGCCACGACCGAGGCAGAGGCGTCTAACGAAGGCTTCTTTCCCTCTTCACCACCCACAGCCTCCACCGTAGTCCCAGTCCCCGTCTTGGCGGCCTTTTTCGAACCAAATGACAACGTGATCTTCTCGTCGCCATCCTGCCTCCTCAGCTCCCTCTCCTCCTCCTTCGTTTCCGAAGCACCCGCAATTGTACTCGCCTGCTGCTGCGCCCTCCGAATCTGCTCCCGTATCATGCGTTGCTCGAGCTGCTCATCGCCCTGATCCTGCGCTTCCTTCCTCCTCAGCGCCTCCTGCCGCCTCAAAGCATCAGGCGAGTTATCAATCCACGAGATATGGATCCCCTTCTCCGTCTCCTCCACCCGACATATGCCCTCCTTGCCGAGATATTTCGCGAATTCCGTCAGAGACGGCCACCGCGTCGCGTTCATGTGGATGTGCTCCTTATTGGCAATGTATTCCTGGTAGAAGTGGTTCATCTGGACTTGTTTCTCGCCATGGCCTGTCTTGAGCAGTTGTAGGAAGTCGCGGAGGAAATCTTCGCTAAATTGGTTGATGAATTTCTTGGGGTCTTCGCCTACGACGAGCATTTGCCGGACGTGGCTCTCGGATTGGGTGTGCATTTTGAAGCCATTGGCGTCGCGGCATTGTTTTTCACAGACTTGGCAGTACCATCGCAGGCGTTGAAGGCCTTTGCTTTTGAGTTTGTTGGCGAGGTGTTTGGTTGAACCGACTTCTGCTTTGGGCATTTTGGAGGCGGTAGGGTTGTTGGTTCTGTTTGTGTATTCGTAGCGTGAATCGTTATGTATTCATGTAGCTTCTTCTTATACTCTTTCTCCTTCTTTACGACGAGGAGGACAATTGGGAGTGGTGCTGATTGCGGATCGTGGTTGAAAATGCGATGATGCGGTGGAAGTTCACGGCCTTTGAACCTTGGTGGGGTCGTTTGGCAGCCTTGCATGCGCGCTGCAGCGGTCGAGCTAAAGTACCCCCACTAGTCTCATCACGCGCCCCGTTACCTACATATTTACATACATGGCAAAGCATCGACTCTTTGCGCCACCATCACTTTGAGGCCTCTCCATCTACCCGTCAAGTTCGTGTCGACAAACCCTTCCATCCTGAAAACTTCCACGTTTCTTCCTTTTCTTTGTCGTATCTTGCAGACCCCTTGCATCGGTTGACTCCAGACGACATACCCTCAATATAACGCAGAGCGTCACACCTTCCGCAGTCTTCAGCGGCTGTTCCTTAACGACAATACAAAGCTGCACACCTCAAAAGCGGACAGACAGACAAGGCAGCCAAGATCGCCATCACTCACTAGCACATCATGTCTGAGCGTAAAGTTCTTCAGGTGCGTCTTCATCGCGTCTATCGCAGACCCTCCTGAACATTCATCTCCCATCGCATTGCATACTGACCCGATTGTGCTTGAACAGAAATACTACCCCCCCGACTTCGATCCCCGCGATATCACCCGACGGCGCGGCGGGCGCAAGGGCCAGGAACAGAGCGGCACGCGCATCCAAACAGTGCGAATCATGGCCCCCTTCAGCATGAAGTGCACCACGTGCGGCGAATTCATCTACAAGGGCCGTAAATTCAACTCGCGCAAAGAAACAAACGCGGAGCACAAATATCTCAATATTCAAATCTTCCTACTCCATATCAAATGCACCCGCTGCAGCGCGGAAATTATCCTCCGGACAGATCCCAAGAACAACGACTACGCCGTGGTCAAGGGCGCGGTGCGCAACGCAGAGCCCTGGCGGAATCGTGTCGCAGAGGAGGAGTCAGTGGAAGAGCGGCTCGATCGGCTGGAGCGTGAAGAGGCAGAGGCGGCGGGCGAGGAAGAGAAAAATGCCATGGCGGATCTGGAGGCGAAGAATGCGGATGCGAAACTGGAGATGGCTGCGGGGGATATGCTGGACAAGATTCGGCAGCGGAATGCGCGGATTCATCAGTCGGAGAAGGAGGGGACAGATTACGTGGATTCTGTTGTGCGGCCTGAGGAGGAGGAGCGTGCTCGGCAGGAGAGGGAAGATGAGGAGGCGGCGAGGAGGGTATTTGCTGAGGCTAAAGCGAGAGCTGCTGCGGAGGAGGTTGTTCCTCTTGATAGTGGCATGAGCGATAGCGTCAAGGACGGTGTGAAGGCTGAGACAACAGTGGATGGCTTCAAGATTCCACCGCTGCCCACAACGTCATTCAAACGTGTAGTAAAAAGGAAGAAGGATCATGCGGCGTTACTGGGCATCAAGAAAAAACCGTCACTAGTCTAAGGTACGTTTTCTGAAGATAATTCTCACACACATCAGGAAATTAATTCAATATTTTTGGCACTTCACGTAATATTCATTTAGTGGAATTGACCGACAGACCGCAAGCATTAAGCTGATTATGCTATTACGATGAGCTAGAAATGTGTTGGAATCGCTGATGACATCACGTGGCTTGGGTGCGCAGACATGCACGCTGATTGGCTGCAGCACCCACCAGGGCAGGAAGACTCTGCTCGTGGCCTCAACGCCACGAGCGGTCCCTTCCTTCTTTCCCTTTTAGACATGCATAACGAGATGAATACACAACACCACAGTACAGAACTTTGGTTACGTATTCCAATGCATCAACATCGTACTTTCCTTTATTGATATTACCGCGGTACCTGACGTTCCCAACAAAATGAATTGCTAATGCAATGAAATTCATCATCCTGTACTCCAAACACCTGATCATAAGACATTATCCAGTACCCATCCAAGCTTCAGATGGGTAAATAGCATTGATCATTACCATTCACTTCGCTTGAACAGTACCAAGATTGACAGACATGACGAGGCGTCAAACCAAAAGAAATCCTCAAACGCCGCAAAGTAAAAATATGTCTCGTACGTCGAGAACTCATGCATGTAACAACATATACGTATAAATGATTCCTCGGTGCACTGGACGCGCGAGTCGCCCGATGGCGTGAAATGAAGATGACTTGAATGTCAAATTTTGAGTTTTCTGCTGCATTGGACAAGGCGACTTGATGTATGGCCAGCCTCAGGCGTCTAATGATGATAGTCGCGAGACATACTGCCATTGCTGGACATACTGCCATCGGAACTAGTACTCGAACGGGCGGACCTGGATCCGTTGGCCTCCATCTGACGCTTCGTGTGTTCGTGCATAAATTGAGAGTAGCTTATCAAGCTTCGAGGCGGCTGGGGCGAGGTGGACATCATGTTGTACGAATCTTGTGAGGTAGGCATTGTGGACGAATTGTAACAGATGCGACTATGAGAATTCGTTGACAACGTTGACAGAAAGAGACAGCAGTGGATGCTATAATGATGAGACGTTGGATCAATGTATTGTTTTAGAGATTTTGGATAGTAAGTGAAATTCGTGATTGACCGGTGTTTTATGACTTGTACGCTGGTGATGGAAGAAAGAATTGTGTTGCACTGGTTGAATGTGAATGAGACGAGGAACTGCAGGTGGATTTTCAGGGTCTTTATAAATCAGGGAGGGGAAGGACTTGGACCGGACGGGGGGAGGAAGTGGGGGGGGTGCCCACTGCCCACTGCCCAGGCTTCTGCGCGCCACTGACGCCTCTGACGATGGCCTGGTTCCACCTGGAAAGCCTGGGAGTGGAGCCTAACCCTTGTCAGTCAGTGAGCACCTGCATGTGGACGGGGCATTGGTGCAGCGGCAACTGCGGAGCCGCCCCGCCCAGCCAACTCCCCAGCCAGCCTGCAGTTCTGCTCAGCTCATGTTCTCAACGGCAAGAGCGACCGGGGAAGGACGCCAAAAAGTTGGCTTTCGGCAAATGACACAACAGAGTCCACTTTCTGACCTTTTTCTCATCAACACTACGAAGTAAGGTACACAACCTTACACTAAAATGCCGCATGCTTATCCGAGCCAAAAACGACAATGCATCAATGTTGGCTAAAGGGGAAACGCTAGAGCGGGCATGATCATCATGATGGCACGAAATCCACCTTTGACGGCACCACGATCAAAGACGACGAAAGGCACCACAACAAGTTTCAGCCTTGATTTGCGTCTCGCAGAAAAGGGCACAACTGCGAAGTGCGGCCCGCGAGTACCTAGTGAAAGACACATGTCTCAGTTTCTTTGTTTTTTGTCATTCTTTCATGCAACTCAAATCACCGTCAATTCATGGCCAAATCATGGCCTAACCATCGCCGGTCAATTACTGTGCAAAGCAAAGAAACTTTTGATCAAACTCGCTCGCTTTGTTGGGGTTGGGGATGCGCCACTTGAACTACCTCCTGTACCGGTCCCTATGGCGTAGCACGGGTCCACGATTTCGTCACATGGAGATGCCCGATCCACCAACGTAGGTAGACCGTTAGGTAGAGAGAAAGAGGGAGCTTCTGTGGTAGGTAGGTATGTAACTCACCCAGCAAACAAGCATTCCGTACGACGGCCATGGATATGACGAGGCTGAGAGCGACGCTGATGACATACCTGAGGCTGCAAGTGCCACTAGTTTGGCACTTCTCTTTGATGGCCAACAGTCAAATCAGACAATGGAGTCATGCGGTGTCACATGTCGCGGGAATTCCAATCTTGATACGGAGTAGTTTCTTTGACTCGTTAATACCTATACCTATACCGGCGGTTGCGCGGACCAGGCGGCTGATGGCTAGAGCTTCCTTCCACGGAGCATCCGTCATGAGATCACTTGACACTGACCACACTCAATTTCCTCCACGCAGTAGGTACCTAACCTGATCATTGTACGAAGAGTCCCTGGGCTCGCCCAAGCCGATATTTACGCTAGATACCGGGGGGAGAAGCCGTCTCTTTGATGAGCAAAGGACCCCGATTTTTGGGGCGACGCCACCGAACGACTTTTTCGGCGAGGCCCACGGGGAAACGAGGATTCAGCGAGACAATAATAACAGCACAACCAGCCAGTCCGAGCTAAACCATCAACGTCCTTCAATTTACTTGTCTATCAGACGAAGATATTAGGATGACGAAAGATTGAGGTATTTCTGTACAGAGCAACCCACAGACGAGACGACCAAGAGGCATCACAACATTCCTATCCACGAATCGCGGAAACACAATCTGTCGCCAACCATCAATGAGATTGACTCTCGACCCGTTGAGAAAAGGCAATCTGACTGAATCTGGAGAAACTGGATTCGCTTGTGGATTGTGCTTTACCGAAACGGGGCCGCCGTCAGATCGACCCTTGCACCCCCTCCCATCGCCTCCACCCCCATCTGCAGGTGATGTCACTTCTCGACCAGGGAAAACTGGGAATCATTCCCAAAAATAGGGGTCTGACGTTAGAACCTGAGCAATGATTGAAGGTGCCATGACGCTGGATATGTTATACATACCGTCATGTCGATAACGTCGTCAAGAAACTGGCAAGCCTCAAAGCCGATCTCGTGCTACTGCTAACGTGGTGAGCAGTCGCAGCGAAGCCGCATTACGTAGCCTCATATTCAGGCCGTACCACACGGGAAACCAAGTCAGGCCTCTGTCGATCCCTCCCTACGAAACTATTCTCGAGCCCGATAGTATCACGACGAAAGTGCAAACGGGGCGAAGGGGCAGGTTTTTTTCGTCATTCTGGAATTCTGCGACGGCGCGACGTCATGACCAGGGCGACGCTACACGATGACTCTGTAATGGCACAACGTCATTATCTCGACGCCTCTCAGATTATCTCCCCGACTATCTAGGTAAATCATGTCAGGGACCAAACACAAAGACTGCCGTCACTTTTCTTGGACCCCGGGACCACTCCCGGCAGTTGTTGGAACTGAGTACATACATTATACATACAGTAGCTCGGACCCTGAGAATGTGTATGGCTCGAACAAGTCTCAAAACAAACACTCGGCGCCTAGCTTGGATTCCTTGGATGTGCTGAGGGCATCGAAAGAGTTGAAAGGGTGCCACAAAGTTTCTTGTCCACAGGACCAAAGCACGGCCCATTGACTCAGAGTCATCAGGATAGGCTCTACATACCTAGAAGGCTAGAACTCCGTAAACCGACCAAGTCGGGCCAGTCCCCTTTCATTACGCCCTTTTTGAGGTTGGGACCACGCGACAGCCAATTGTCGCGTTCTAGCCAAGTGTCGTGAGGATTTCGCCCAGCAAACGAACAGCCCATTGATTGCCTGATCTTTGAACGCATTCCACGGCTTTGCCAGGCATTGTCGTGAAAGGCAGAAAACGACTAAGAGCTCGGCTGCAAAGACTTCGAGTGTAGGTGGCCACTGGCCAGATTCAGAAAGACAGCGCATTGCTGGACTTGCATCCATGGCCACATCTTTAACCCTCTGAGAGCAAGAATTCGTGCATTGGCGCATGGGGTACTCCGTATGCTTGTTTAATTCCCGCGATTTAGGTATTCTGGGGTTTGCAACGACCCCTGGCCCCTCATGAGTCATGACGGCGTGTCCGGCATAGTTCTTTGTTTATGCATTGAAACAGAGCTTATTATGTAGCCTGGAGTCTTGACACTTTTTTCCGTGCGGGGAGCCCGATGACCTTGAGCGAGGCCCCTCATTTCAGTGACGCGCGTAACAGATGTGTGTCGAGACTCGAGACGCGTCATGAATCGACTGTACGAGGCGAGAACTAAGCGTTCGGGACACGTACGGCCAAGATTTACTCAAGTCGTTGTCTTCTTGGCACAGACTTCTATGTCATGAACACATGAATCATTGCAGGCCATTGCTGCATTATGTAGAGGCCTTCACGCGAGTCGCAACGGCTCGTCGGGTGCCTCAATTGGCATTTTCCAAGTCTCGTCTATTACATGCGCAACTCAAGTCCGACGTCCCACACACTATGCAAGGGAATCTACTCTGTTACCTGTACTTCGACACCAAATGAGCGACGAACTCTAAAAAGATATGAGATTGCACAACATCTGCGATGGAACCTCTGTCCGAGTCGTTCACCTCATACGTACTTGCTCGCTGTATGACCCACGTATCGCGAGAACTTCGCCTGACCTTGTGTCCTGCCGTCCACAGTCTGTTTAATGCAAACAACCATGAACCCTACCAATTCGCTCCTTCATTTCGACATCAGCCCATCGCGGCACACCATGCGTCGGATGTCACGTATCGGCTGTGATACCGAAAAGAGTTCATATCTTCGCCACGAACGATTATACTGGACTTGGAAGTGATTATGTACAACGCGGATCCCAAGTTCCACGGTCATGGCACAAGAGTTCCAAGCTAAGAAGGCCAGAAGCTATGATTACATTGTCAAAAATTACACGACAAACCCCCACACTTCCTATGACTGGATATGACTACCATTTGCCTGTTTTGGCCCCGTTGATTATTCCAAGACCGCTATGCTAACATGAAGACCACGCCATCTAACGCCGCGCTCGATACTGAATACAAAACGCCAGACACACAAGAATGCGACCAGAGCTTGTTGAAGCTGTTGATGCTTCATCCACAATGGACAGGGCGTTAAGCTCGTTTTTTCCACTTTCAACAATGCCAGTCTTGCCTTCCCTTCTGCCGTCGGGCTGGTGAATTTCGAGGAAGTGCCCTTCTGCGGTCAATCTGCGACTCCGTTCTCTTTCCTTGCTTCGCAGTAACCTGTCTCATGACCGTGTGTGGTGCTCTGTGTCGGGTCCTCGAAAGCAAAAATAACATATAAAATTTGAGAAAATGCGACTTCTGCTCGCCACTCCGGATATCTTTTCCCTTTCGCTGCCTTACTTATTAGGTAGTATGCCACACTCCCTGTAATTTCTGTGATGCCCTGTGCTCAAAGAAAAGGAAGCTGCCATGCATGCACTATCAACTGATGAGACTGTTGCTGATTGCCAGCTAAGAACGGCCATGCACCACCAGTGCACCACGGCACCACCCACAAAACGAAGAGAGAGCTCTCAATCTGTCAATCGTCATCGTGTATGAAACGAGAACCGGATCAAAATTCCCGCTTGCTTGATGTCGATATGGGTCCAATATTTGAGTGCTGTATCTGATTCATTGAGCAGGGTTGGTCGGATTGCGAATGTCAACTTTTTGTATGGTCGTATACGGTATCCCACAGAACTCTGCGTTTGGCGTAGACACCCAACCACGAAGCCGGCGAATAATCCACATACACGTCTTTATCGTGCGATGAATCGCATAATAGGGCCAATGATTTTTCGCCTGCTCTCTGGGAACTGTACCTTGTAAGTCGTCTTCCTGATCTTCAGTGGTATGTCTACTCTCGGTCGACTGCACCAAGCTATTATAAAAATAGACACGCTTCCAGATGTGCATACAAGTGCATTGTCTGTAGTGATAAAAACGACTCTTCCGTGCAACTTTAGTGTTTAACGCCGCAGCCAGAGAACAGACCATGTTGCGGAGCCTGGAGGTTACAACAGTGTCGTCTTGAGATGCTATGAAGGAACGCCCGAGCCCGATGGATGCTATGAAGGCATCTCCGAGCCCGACGGATGCTATGAAGGCATCTCCGAGCCCGATGGATGCTATGAAGGCATCTTCGAACCCAATGTATGCTATGAAGGCAGCTCCGAGCCCGATGGGAATTTGACGGGTATTAGATAATATCTGAGTTTGATTCGAAATTTGCGAGTCGAGGGGATATTCTTGTAAGTTGTAAGTTGTCCGAGGGGGGTCCGAATACGCGCTCAACGGCGCTTAGCAGTGCCAGAGCAACCGCAGTCTATCACGGAGGCAGCGTCATCGCGTAATTGTCACATGAACTCTGGCTTTTGGTCACCATGCTATGATTGCCATCGTACATTCGCATGAAGCTCGCGAATCTCGAAGCGCTTGCTGAAAGACTGGGCGACGGCGTTCCAGTGCTATTTACTCCCCAGATTTCTCCCAGACTACTCCCAGTGCTCTTCTTCGTGACCGGCTTCAGGGGAGTGGCTGTGATTGTCCATCTCTGTTCGAAATTAAAATCTGGCAATAGGCCCCAGAGCCTGGCTGCCCGACAGATGTGATTTCCGGACTCCGGAGTATATGAACTCCCGGATCTCTCCGGTCCTATAGTTGCCCCTTCAATCAATTCCTTCACTCATAATCCTCACATTGAAATAATCTCGGAGGCGGTGTGGACTTGGGGCGGAGGGTTGAGTAGGAGCTGAGTATGTCTGGCACGTACTCGGGACAAATAGGGGGAATGCAAATTGCAAATTCACCGAAGATCGCCCTTAGGAAGGTTAATGCATCGGCGTACGTGTTCGGCGGCGAGGGCTAAGCTATCTGCCACAATGGCAAAGTTGGGCCGAGCTAAGGGCAAGACTTCGTCCATCGTGATTCGTGCGACGTCAGCACTGGGGCCATAACCATGTCCCTGCAGTTGCCAACTTGCCATTGAGAAGTCGGGCTCGTTCTGCTCGGACCCGATGTCCTTTCCTTCCGTCGAGATGTCGTCGGCGTCGGGCTTTATGACCGGTACGGCATGGGTGCCCGTGGTGCTTCGGTTGCACCATGAAGGTAGCTATTGAATGTCGGGGACGAAGTCAAAACATCTCATTCTTTCATTAGTTTCTCAAGCCCAGAACCTGTTGGTAACAGTCGGTGACAACTCCGAAATAAATCTCTCGCTGTACCACCGCCTCCCGTGCAGGGTGTTTCGGTAAATGCCTTTATGGTCTCATATGTGCTGATGTCCCACGGGGTCTCGATGTCATCTCTTTCAACGACAATGGACTTGTGCTTCGTGCGGTCGGTCATCATCATTCATGTCTTCTTTCGACTTCTGCTTCGCAAGATATGAGGGGAGACCTGGCCACTCCCTGTTCAAATGACGCGTTCTGTCATACTCAATACTATATCTTCTTAATCACACCACTCCCGAGTCCCCGGGGCAACTTCAATATACGCTATTAAATAGGTAGCAGTAGGACTTTTCCACTTTCTGAACAGTTCCAGACAGATATTGTCGCCGCCTGCGATGCAATGCCGCTGAAAAGCACTGTCGATAGAGAAAAAATAGAGACATCGTTAAAACTGACGGTGCTTAGTGCTAAGCTCTCGTACGCGATGATGCTGGCTCGCGGAGACTTCGCATGCTCAGAAATATACTATGCACTCCGCGTACTCTCTCAGACAGCTGTCCATTCCTCGGATGTTTGGTTATTGTTTACCGCGAGTACCTCATAGCCCTCGATGCAGCCTCTCCGTGGGTCAAACCGCACGATGATCAGCTTCCCAAACCAATCGCTGTCACAGAACCAGACTTTGTATTTGGGAAGAAACCATACTGGATCATGCGCTTTGTATAAGTCGCGAAATGTTTCGCAGGGTCCAGGACAGGAGAGAACTAAACCGGGTACATGGTTCTGTATACAGCGGAGCCAGTGAATTTCCGACATAGCTTGCATGTGAAGCCTGCGACAAGTTGCGGAGATGGAACAGAGATCTATTGCATCCAGATGCATCAAAATTGAATCAATCGATTCCACTGGTAGCCTGTAGGTGGAGGAACGAGCACCTGTCCATATGCAACGCGGTCGTCTCCATCTTCTTAATCACGCCACTCCCCGGGGCAACTTCAATATATGCTATTAGATAGATAGCAGTAGAATGTTTCCACTTTCTGAACAGTCCCAGACAGATATTGTCGCCGCCTGCGACGCAATGCCGCTGAAAAGCACTGTCTATAAAGAAAAAAAATGGAGATATCGTTAAAACTGACGGTGCTAAGCCCTCGTACGCGATGGTGATGGCTCGCGGAGACTTCGCGTGCTCAGAAAGATACTATGCACTCCGCGTGCTCTCTCAGACATCTCGCAATTCGTGTGCTCTCTCAGATATCAGAGGAGTGACAAGAACATCACGGTGTCGTCGGCAACAGATTGCGTATAGTCAAAACAGATATGTAATGAGGACGTGTTTGACAGTGTTACGCGAAGAGCGGCTTCTGCGGAGAGATCGGGATGCCTGACTATTGTAGTAATGGCGACGGACGAAATTCAGGAACTTCAGCGTGTTTCGAGGTGGATGAATAAGGATAAAATAACGCACTGCTCATCAGCATCGGGCACGAAATGGATCCATATGCGGCATAATTGAGCGCATTGGACTTTCCGAACAGGCTACAGCCTTCTCTTTCCGCATCCAATCCTCATGTCGTCCGCGTTCGTTCTTAAAATCAAGCGTGCTATGAGCTACGCGGGAACTGACGACCGGGCAGGTTGTGGTTCGTATATGGCGTACCTAGCCATCGGTTTCCGTTCAACGACACTTCTCCGTCAACCCCTTCATGTTTTGAAAACGGTTCAAATTCCAACATAGACATCGCTGGAGTTGTCCCCACCCCAGTCATGTAGCGGTTGTTCAAGATAATAGATTACCATAACACCATCGTACTCGGTATGGCTTTATCCCAAAATTCTAACGACGTCCCATTCCGTTCAACTGCCAGTCTGCCCATTTCATCAATTGTTGTTTCACCAACCTGACATTGCGTTCTGCCAGAGGCCCATAGATGAAGGGTGCGACACTCTTCTTGCGCTTATTTTCTGTTGTTGACTCATCGAATTCACTGAAAAGTTAAGACCCTGTGATGACGTATAGGCATGCAAATGATGGCTGAACCCAACTTCGCATCGAGACGCTGCAGACTCCCTCTATCCAACGCGCGACTTTGCCGTGGACCTCGGATAGATTCGCCATCGAGTCGATGTTTCCTTTGTGGGCGATGACGTCTTCAACGCGTGCGGTGATACCGTGATCCGTCCACGAGCTGCTTTGTTTCCTTCAAGCCCACGACTATAGCTGGCATCTTTTTTTCTGGCATCGAATATCTTCTCTCCGTATCTCCATGCTTGTGTGAGAGCCACATGATAATCCTAACTTTGTCGAGGACTCGAGATTGGAGTACATTGTCGTTGTTTCCGCATCAGTGTCTTCCATCCGAAACAAAAACTCCACCTGTTCCGGTATCTGAGGCGTCTGTTGCCAAATGAATTGTACCCCTGGGAGTGGGAGGGCCACTTGCTAGAGCCTAGGCTTGGCCGCTGTAGACTTAGAGACGCATTGCCTAACCAAGGATACGCAGGATATAAAAGATAGGGTTAACGGAAGGCTGCAGCGTCATATATGTGACACTGTATTATAGTGAGGATAAAATGTCCTCTGAAACAAAGTGAGGCTTTGTTGGATTCATGTTAAGTAAAAGCCAGGACCGTCGTGTTACGTATAGGTCTCGGCTCCGTTCGGCGGCCAGCCACGTTGTGCTCTCCTCGCTTTGCTGCCTCCTCTGCCTCGTCGACGAAGGAGATAACGTAGATGAGCTGGCAATGGATCGTGATAGACTTCCGCTCGGGTAGTGTTACAGCAACCAGGGTGCTTCGGAAGGGCTTTGCGCTCTAATTGGAGCGAACCTTATAGCAATGGCTGTAGCGGATTTGTCGTTGGAGGCACTTTCAGGAAGGCTTTGAGCCATCGAGTAAGTGTGGTAATCAGAACGTATGTCGGAGAAAAGTCGATGAAGTTGAGACACAGTGTCGAGAGCGAATGTAGCTTTCACCCTGGTCCCTGGCAGGGGAATCGTAACCGCTTCGGAAACTCTACTGCACGTGAGAGTAGAAAGGGGCGTCATAGGTGCAATCAGCATATGAACAAATCTCAGCCTCGCTTAGATAAGAGCACAGGCAAAATTGAGAAGTCCAGTACTCCTACAGGCTCTTGAACAGTGTTTGCCTCTATCTCAGACGCCAAGTCTTTCGACACAGAGCCGTAGACTTCGGGCCGTGGTTGCAGAATAATTCAGCGCTTGCGTTCTTGGTTCCTGTAACGTCTCGGAGAAGAAAGGGGGCTGGCGCACGAGTTCCTATGTGACGAAGGGCGGCAGGATGGTGCAGGGGCTCCTGTTTAGTGTTATGAATGGCCTCGAACACTGCAATTTGAACACATCAATGAGCGCTACCATTCCTGTGAGGGCACCCACAGCTTGAAGCTCCGAATCTTCAGGGGATACATGTTGATACATTTCGTGGTCGTCTTAGAGCGTCAGGTCTTGTGGCATGGACCTGTGCTGGCTGATTTTATTTGACAGCAAACGGTTGAGTGCCATACGAGCCACGATATTCTTGAAGTTCATACGAGTATCAATCAAGTTTTGCTGTGCGCTGGAGAACACGTGCCTACTCTGATATGGTGATGAAGAGGCGGTTCTATCGCCAAGCCCACATCAGAAAGTAGCTCAACTGGCTCAAGCTTCCAGGGAGTCGGGTTGAGCGACGACGGGTTCATCGGGAGGACAGACGACGGGCTCCCAAGATGCTTACCGAGCACCGACTCTCCATCAGTAACGGCCAATATTTCGGTCTGTTTCAGAGTTGTCGTGACTGGTAAATCTGGGGAGGAGTGCGGCGTGGAGGCGGTTTCCGACACCTTGTCGTGAGTGAGACGGGTACTTCAACACCTCTGCGAACTCCGACGATTTACCGTGCATGTAAAAGCGTCTCTGAATAGAGCAGGAAATGAGTAAAGCCACGTTATCGGTACGATTCAACTTCTCTGTGGGGGTTACCACGGAGTCGACGTGGTGGATAGACTGCTGCGATGCTCCGTCTGTCGTGTAGGTAGTAGGCAGATTGATCGTGTCCCTCAAGTGAAGAAAGGCTAGTTCAGGCTTGTGGTGTGTGTTTGTTAATGCAAACATATATACCGCTAGGTCTTTGTCGTCGACGAGCAGCTTCTGTTGAAAATCAGAAGGGCTCGCTATGAAGTGTCTGGAAAAAGTGTGCGAGAAGCAGGACTCTTTGTGTGCTTTGCCGGGACACCAATAATAATCGAGAGACCAAGTATTCCAAGTGTTCGCAGTGACACTGCCTTGCAAAATCAGGATATGGGCTCGTTAGAACGCGTAATGAAACCTCGCCAAATGGGCCGTCAACGGGCCGATGGCAGCTTCTCTTCCGTACATATCAGTGCGTCAGACAATTTGACGCCCGATCTTACAGCTGGCCCATGGGCAAATTTCTTCCAAACGAACAACAAAAATTGGAGCCCGGACTGTTTCTGATATGTAGGTACCTAAGGTAGGTACATATAAAAGCAGTTTTACATTCACAGATGATGTGGCCAGATGTGTCCGTGACACTGGGGCTTTCTCAAATCATTATACCACAGCATCTATTAATGAGGCTGTCAGAGCTTGAACAAGAACCACTGACATGCATAGCTTGGAACTGATAACTCATCTAGTAGAATCTGCACTTTTAGCATGTCTTCGAACGTTTCTTCAAGACGAACATGCGTCATGCGGGCCGGAAGCCAAGTGCCAACTAATGGCAAGATGACGGGGACAGGCCATTCCAATTTCCAGAGCCGCTTCCTGGCTGCTATCCGACCTTAAACAATACATGCAGTGTCGATGGATACTGGAACTTTTGTGGTATCTCTGCCATTGTTCTAAGTCCATGTTCGTCCCGAAATCGAAAATGTGATGCCCAAATGCCTTCGTTTCCATCCAGCCAGGAAGTACGGCCGAATTTGCTTCGTCGGCCCTTGGTCACTGCGATATGCACGACGTTGAACACACCAAAGGTATAATTGATGGTATTGGACTCAGGATTCTTCGTTAATAGTATCCATCGTACGCTTCACTAGGCCGTCATATGTTGGTGGCGATGATGTACTCCGTAAACGCAAACGGAATTCTGATAATGAATCAGAAGCAAGAAGAAAGTGTCTTGTCTGCCGTCAGCCAATAACGGGCTCCTTCAGACTTCGGTCGGGGACTTCGGCACTAGCGGGGGAGACATGGCGTGGAGGTACCTGTAGAATCTTTCACATAGCATTTACAGCGTCGGGTGCCTCTCTATGTACATCTCATATGGTACCTCAAACCACCTCTCGACTTGCCGCTTGGCGTCGTCACGTCCCACATTCATGATCCGCGGTTCAACTCGACTGTGGCATCAACAAGGGGCCACTAACTGCCTGTTGGCGTCTTGTGGGAAAGCCCGCCTTCGACCTGGGCTGCCACGCGCAGCAGATGCTTCTTTATGGCGATTGATCGCATCTGACCGTCCCTCATTCGACAACTCGAACCTCGACTCTCGAATCCCATCCATTTGCGGCTCGCTCCGACCTCCTCCTTTCCAGATGCCTCCCATACGCACCGAGAAGAGGATGTAGAAGAGAATAAGCGAACAGAAATTAAGCGCCCGTCGCGCGCTGCGCGATGCTGCACAGTACTGGTCTAAGTTCATCGCCAGATGCATCCTCCAGCGACTCGAGAGGGAACGCTTCAACGACTTCATCCGGCTCGTCCATTCGCAACATCCACTTCCCTCCATCCTCGTTGCTCAGCTTTTTCTTCGCCCGCAGCCCGACAACGACGTGAGTCCCGATCCGCGCATCCCGCCCTATATCCAGGCTCTCAGCCAGCATGGGTATGTCGACGCGCCCTCGATACTGCGCGCATTGTACAAGTATTCTTCGTTGCATGCGCAGCTGAATCCAGTGGCGCAACTCGGTGCGATGGACGCTATGGACGACGAGAAGGGCCGCGAAGATGGCGCGAGTGGCAAGAAGCCGTTGAGGCGCTGGCGGAGCTCTTCCTGGCTCGAAGAGGTCATGTTCTACCATGTCATCAAAACCATGGTCGAGAGAACGGCTTTCCGAGACACGAGAGCTGCGCTGCAACTATGCCACGTTATGTCCAAATGGGTGGAGCTATTCACCTCGGTGTCAACAATCGCTTGGGGTGCATTCAAGACTTGAAACATCCTCATGTTGTCAGCATGCTGAGGAACGAGATTTGGTATATGCAGATGCGTGACGCGAACTATCTTAACTCGAACATGCCTATATATGCTAATTCGTTGTGCTCGCTACCCCGCCTGTGATCCATGATAAACCTGTGCGGAACACCAAGGACACTCAGAATCACCTATTGTGGTAACTCATCGAGCGCAGCTGGTCCGTTTCAAACATTGAGCTGTGCTGTGGTGGATTTGAGAATGTACTGCTGGTACGGCGCGAGAGCCTTTTCCACCACGCCGCCGGGACCGCAAAACTTGTTTACAATCTCAGGACAGCGGCCGATGTAGAGCTCGGGTTGGAGCATGGAGTCGAGCTCGCCCCAAATAGGTTTGAAGTACTCATTGACACGGATGCGCTCGATAAGGTCGTTTGGCTTGCCCTGCGAGGTTTTGTCAGCACAATGGTTACTCAACCGGAGGCTAGGAAAGCATGCAAGGAAAGCTCAAACATACTTCGTCCTTGACAGTACTTGATGCTTGATTAGAGAGGACTCGAATTTTCTCGTGCGCCCTGATTTGTGTTAGCACATGACCATCGGTAGTATTACGATGAGCGGTACTGACTCTTGCCGGGAAGCACCCTTTGCCACCAGCTTCATGATAATCTATTGGATCGTCAGCAACGTAATTCCTATGTCAACTGGATAGATCTTCGACTTGTTTGTTCAAGAGCAAGTGAGGTGGCTAACAGCTTCTGTGACCATGAAAGGTAGTTCCTCCAAGATGCGACTGCGAATACGTTTCGGGTATACTACGAGGCCATCCGAGACGTTGTCAAGTCCAATGAGAATGGCATCGGCCAAAAGAAACATCTCGGGGATGTCGATTCCTGTTGAAGGTCAGCTAAATATCCACGAATTCGTTTGCATCCCCGTATAGGACAGGTGTTTCATTATTTCAGACGCACCAGTCGATGCGCAGCTTTATATGCACTGGTAGGAACACTTACGTCTGATGGCGGAGTCGTCGAGAGTCCTCTCGAACCATTGCGTGGACATCGTATTGGCAAAGCTGGCTGGCTTTGCCTTCAAAGCGCGAGACAATGAGCAGATTCGCTCGCTCCTCATCTTGCAAATTGGTCAGCGCTGGACCCAAGGAGGAATATGATATGAACTGGACGTTTTTGCACTGAAAGAAGACAGCGACAGGCCACACGCAGGAAGAAGGAAGAAAACATCAGAAGCGCAAAGTGTAGAGAGGAGAGTGGGCATAAGGGGAAGAGTGGTGGTGACGAGGTCTGAGACGACCACCAACAGATGGACTTGGAAGATAGTGTGCGGCCAGGGCAACTGAGACGAAGTTAGAACAAAAGATGAGACTTACCGGATTCCTCTTGTATGGCATGGCTAGTAAATATTAGCAATCTCTACTGCATGTCTTCGTATACATATCATGACGGATGAAGCCCGGAAGATGATCAGGGTTCGATGAGACTTGCCTGACGATCCGATTTGGCTCGCCTCTTTTGGCTCCTCAATTTCCTTGTTGCTCGCCAGCAACCGGATATCGGTGCACATCTTGTGAGCACTGACCGCCAAACCCGCGACTGCGTTTGCCACTATCAAGTCGACTTTGCGTGTGCTTCGGCGAAAGATTAGCAAAGACCCTGTGAGCCAACTATTGCGTAGCAACAACTCACTATGTCTGGGTTGAGATATCCTAGTAAGAGTCAGCGACGTTGTCCAACATGAAGCAGTGGCCGTGTTAGAATGACGACTCACGTAGCATGCGCGAAAGCCAAACTTTTCACACAGAAGTTCGTTAAGCCTGTCACACTTGGTATGATCGCCTTGGAAACTGGAGATACAGGTGTAAGTCCAAGTGCATCACATGCGTCGACCTCTTCCCGGCTTCCTCCTTCAGGTAAGGAAAAATACTTACATTTCCAAAAAGCTGGCCTGTGTTCCAGTTGTACCTATCGATTTTCAGATGAGTGAAATCAATCAGAGGAAAGCCATTGAACGCACCCTGTGCGCCTCGAAATTTGAGACCGCTGCGCACAGCTTCGATAGCTTCCAAGTCCATCATAAGATCCTGGGCCCACTGAGCGGCTAGTGTTTCCATTAGAGATTGGCACGCCGAAACAGCTGGTTAACTTGAAGACTCACCGCGGCGTCCAACAGTGATGGGTCTGGAAACATGTCAGTACTTCCGCATGAGCTCACTCCCGACCCGTACCAGCTCTGATAGAGCGAGAATGAACTCAGGCCTTGTGATGACATGAAAGATGACATGAAAACTTACTGAGCAGGTTGGTCATGGGTTAAGCCCAAAGTTGGTTCGGCTATATGCCATTTCAGTTAGTCACGTTTCATCTCCGGTAGACCAAGGTCAAAACAAGGTCTCAGAGTCCCTACATTTCCACCGGTTGGCAAAGGCTGCCAAGTTTGAAATAACCTTGGCCAACTTGTTCAGTAGGATATCAAGGGCATCACGCATTAAGATCAGCTCCGTATTGTCGGTTACGAAGCATGACGTGCTGCCAAGATGAATGATACCCGCAGCTGCGGGCGCAACAACTCCAAAAGCATGGACGTGCTGTCATTATGTCAGATCCTGTGAAGGATGAGTTGGAGGCGAAGTTATGAGAAGACTTACAGCCATAACGTCCTGCCATGTACATATTTAGCACGTGTGGATTGATAACAGGTCTCCATATATACTAGGAACGACTCACATGACGTCTTATCTTCTCTTCGATGCTTGCAGTCGCAAAGTCTTCGTCGCTCACGGTGAGATGAGCCCTCATCTGATCCAGAGCCTCAGCCGTCACTACATCGATTCCCAAACTTGCCTCGGCCTCAGCCAGTCCCAGCCAAAGCTTGCGCCAAGTGCTATGTCTAGATCTCTGGCTAAAAAGGCTAGTCATCTCATTGCTGCAGTAGCGACTTGTTAAAGAAGTCTGATACGTATCGTAGGGGCTCTTCTGAGGTTCTTCAACTTGAGCCTGGAGCTGCATGATCTTCTTCTGCAGCTCCAGGATTTGGGTTTGAGCGTCTTGAGCCTGGTCAGTCATTTTGGCTTGGCAGTTTGCTTGTTCTTCGTCACAGATATCCAAAGGCTTCAACTCTGCTTGTGTTGCGAATTTATTCACTACGCCAACACTGATGTAGAACGGGTTGTTTGTTTTTATATGATTTGCTTGATTGGGCGGTGTGAGCCGCATGTAGGGTCCGGGGAAGGTCCCTGTTGGCGCGAGTGGTGACTCACCACAGCCAATGGTGACTCACTCGCCGTAGGGCAAGCTTCTGGCTCTATTCGTGCAAGAGAAAAGACCCTACATGAGCTCTAGAATACAAGTTGCAAAAATATACCAAATTCAATAAAGTTCAAACAACACCTCCTGCTGTCCGTCGATAAAAAACCCTGTGGGAAAAAGAGGGGCAGCGATTTCCGGCCGATGCCTTACCCCCAGGCACAACAATACCTCCGTGCCCGAACACGTCAAAATCAGAAAAAAAAAAACCCCTCAAAACAGAAAAGTAAGAATGTAGGCCTGCCGGGGCCGAGGAAGGTCCCTGTTGGCGCGAGTCTCTGTGGTAACGACTCACCAAAGCCAATGGTGACTCACTCGCCGTAGGGCAAGCTTCTGGCAGGTGGCGCCCAGGGCTGTGAAGTAAGAAGCCGCGCCCGGCATAACTTATAAGAACAGAAAGGACCGCGAGAGGAAGAAGTTTTATTAGGGTGAGGGTGGCTACGCCCTATAAATACTTTTCATTTTTCTGGTCCAATAATTTCTCACGGGTGACTCATTGGACCATTTTTGTGGTACCTAGATTAGGGTATTTACGCCGACCCGTCATCGGTTGTGTGCCATACGAGCCACGATATCCTTGAAGTTCATACGAGTAGCAATCAAGGTTTTCCGTGCGCTGGGGGACACCTGCCCACTCTGTCATGATGATGAAGAGGTGGTCATATCGCCGAGCCAACAGCAGGAATAGCTCAGCTTACTCAAGCTTCCAGGGAGTCGGGTTCATCGGGAGGACAGACGACGGCCCTTCAAGATGTTTCCCGAGCATCGACTGTCCATCAGTAAGGGCCGATAATTTTGGCGATTTCGGTATGATAAGGACTGGTAAACTAGGGAGAAGTGCAGCGTGAAGGCGGTGTCCGGCACCTTCTCGCGAGTGAGAGGGGCGTACTTCAACACCACTGCGGACGAATTCCCCGTGCTGTAAAGGCATCTCTGTATACATATAACAAGGATATGGGCAGTGCCACGTTATCGGCACGATTAAAAGTTCTGTGTGGGATATACCACGGAGTCGACGTGGCCGATACACTGTTGCGATGCTCCGTCTGTCGTGTAGGTAGTAGATTGATCATGTCCCTAAAGTGAAGAAAGACTGCTTGTGGTGTATGTGTTTGTAAGTGCAAACATAAACCGCTGGGTGATTGTCGTCGACGAGCAGTCTTCTGTTGAAATACGGAAGGGCTCGCTATGGAGTGTCTGAAAAATGTGCGAGAAGCAGGACTCTTTACTAAATGTGCTTTGCCGGGACACTAATCAAGAGACCAATTTTCCAAGTGTTCGCAGTGTTCGCAGTGGACACTGCCTTGCAAAATCAGGATATGGGCTCCTTGGACCGCGTAATGAAACCCCGCCAAATCGTCAACGGGCCGATGGCAGAGCTTCTCTTCCGTACATATCGGTGCGTCAGACAATTCGACACACGATCTTACAGCTGGCCCATGGGCATATTTCCTCCAAGCGAGCCCAAAAAAAATTGGAGCCCGGAGTGTTTCTGATATGTAGATGATGTGGCAAGATGTGTCCGTGACACTGGGGCTTTCTCGAATTATTATATGTCAGCATCTATCAATGAGGCCGTCAGAGCTTGAACAAGAACCACTGACATGCATAGCTTGGAACTGAAGACTCATCTAGTAGAATCTGCACTTTGAGCATGTCTTGAAACGTTTCTTCAACACGAACATGCGTCATACGGGCCGTCAGCCAAGTGTCAACTAATGGCAAGATGACGGGAACAGGCCATTCCAATTTCCAGAGCCTCTTCTTGGCTGCTATCCGACCTCAAACAATACATGCAGTGTCGATGAATACTGAAACTTCTGCGGTCTCTCTGAAATTGTTCTTCGTGAGCGCCCCGAATTCGAGAATGTGACAAATGCCTTCGTTTCCATCCATCCGGTCAGGAAGTACGGCCGAATTTGCTTCGTCGGCCCTTGGTCACTGCGATATGCACGACGTTGAACACACCAAAGATATATTGATGGTATGGACTCAGGATTCTTCGTTGATAGTATCCATCGTACGCTTCACTAGGCCATCATATGTTCGTGGCGATGATGTAAACGCAGATGGAATTTGATAATGAACCAGAAAGAAAGTGTCTTGTCTGCCATCAGCCAATTACGGCTCCTTCTGACTTCGGCACTAGCGGAGGCGACGTGACGGCACTAGCGGGGGTGACGTGATATGGAAGTACCTGTACTCCGTACCTAGGTACAATCGAGTATGTATATGTAGGTGCCTGCCTCTCTACCTATGTACCTGACTCGTCGTCCTGTGACCGCGCGTCGTCACGTCCCACATTCATGATCCAGCTGAGAGCTCCCATTGTCCTTCATTGATTGTCGATTGTCCAGCTTCATCTTGCGGTTCGACTCGACTGTGGCATCAACAAGGGCCCACAAACTGCCTGTTGGCATCTTGTGGAAAAGCGCGCCTTCGACCTGCGCTGCCACGCGCAGCAAATGCTTCCTTATGGCGATTGATCGCATCTGACCGTCCCTCATTCGACAACTCGAACCTCGACTCTCGAATCCCATCCATTTGCGGCGCTCCGACCTCCTCCTTTCCAGATGCCTCCCATACGCACCGAGAAGAGGATGCAGAAGAGAATAAGCGAACAAAAAATAAGCGCCCGTCGCGCGCTGCGCGATGCTGCACAGTACTGGTCTAAGTTCATCGCCAGATGCATCCTGCAGCGACTGGAGAGGGAACGCTTTAACGATTTCATCCGGCTCGTCCATTCGCAACATCCACTTCCCTCCATCCTCGTTGCTGAGCTTTTTCTTCGCCCGCAGCCCGACAACGACGTGAGTCCCGATCCGCGCATCCCGCCCTATATCCAGGCTCTCAGCCAGCATGGGTATGTCGACGCGCCCTCGATACTGCGCGCATTGTACAAGTATTCTTCGTTGCATGCGCAGCTGAATCCAGTGGCGCAACTCGGTGCGATGGACGCTATGGACGACGAGAAGGGCCGCGAAGATGGCGCGAGTGGCAAGAAGCCGTTGAGGCGCTGGCGGAGCTCTTCCTGGCTCGAAGAGGTCATGTTCTACCATGTCATCAAAACCATGGTCGAGGGAACGGCTTTCCGAGACACGAGAGCTGCGCTGCAACTGTGCCACGTTATGTCCAAATGGATGGAGCTATTCACCTCGGTGTCAACTTCTTTCGCTGCTGACGTCATGGGGGACCTTCATCAGAATGCTCAGCACCGGGATGATCTGGACGTCGCCCGAGCGGCCTTTATTCCTTTATTGCTGCGACTGGTGGAAACTCCATTGCTAGTAAAAGCTATTGGAAAGCCTTTCGCCAAAAGTATGATCTACTACCCTACCCTTTGCATTTCCTCTCTCTGACTGGACTAGGCATTCGAAAGTACTTCTCCAAGAGCTTAGCACGCTTTGTTCAGACGCTCCAACCCACTCCATTCGTCGATAGGCTCGAGATGTTTCGCACAGATACCTTGGCAAAGTTGGATCCCGTTGATAAGAAGAAGCAGGCTGCTACCAATGCCGCCATGGATGAACTACTCGACACAGCTGTGGGATTGAACAGTTTTGTCATCCCAGACATGCCTATTTCCAACACAAGAGCAGCATTATACATATACTTGAATGCATCGGTACGTTACAAGGAGGCTTTTACTACTTGTCTATATATACACGTATATGTATATGTAGTATCTTTTACTGGCCAAATGCTGATTTTGCATGTAGCTTGTAGGACGCCCTTTGGTTGATGATCATGCTCTCGTGTCGTATATACATAATCGATACCAGGTACGGTGCTCAATGATTCTTTTCCCTGGCTTGAAATTGAAAAACAAGAGCTGAACTTATAAATTAACCGTGACTCCAGGGCCAAACACAGTCGGGAGCCATTGACCTAATCCTCGCCTCATTCGACGTCCTCGCCAACGCTGTATTCCGTAGCGAGGCAAGCAAAGACGCGCATCTACTCAAATCATTTTTGATCAGCAAATTGCCACTTATCATCTGTCAGCTCTGCACGGGATTCGACATAAATTCGACGGAGTTTTGCATCACCGAAGCACTGAACCGAGTCGACACCACTATCTTCCCAACGACGTCTCTGATGTTTGACGAAACACGTAGCAACAACCCTTACACGGAGAGTGTTCGTGAGGAATTCTGTACAGCCTGTGCTCTCCATGGCTTGGTACAACGAGATCATGTGGAACGGATCCTGGGCGAGACATCCATGTCTTACGAATCGTCACTCGAGAAGCACTCAAAGGACAGATTGGTCCAGGATTGCTTTGCGGATGCCGAAAAGATGCAAGGTTTGATCCGAGATGTGGAAAAGATTGATGGAAACGTCGGCGCCGTGGCACACGCACTGGTGGATATCATGCGACAGCTTTGTCATAATAAAGACACAGTGTCTCTCCACCTATTGTGCAGTCAACTTGCGCAGAAGCCTCACACTCTCGATATCCTCCTCTTGTTCGAGAAGGTGCCGGCTATCCTACAGCCGCTGTGCCAACTGCTGGACAATTGGCACTACGAAGAAGACCAGGGCGAGTATCAGCCCATTTACGAAGAGTTTGGATCCATTCTGTTGCTCATCTTGGCCTTTTCTTATCGCTACAACCTGACTGCTGCAGACCTGGGCATCATGTCGCCCGATTCGAGTGTCGCCAAGATTCTAACCAGCGCGCACGTGAGCCGGGAGCGGGATGATCTGTCGGACCAGGAAAAGGGACATGTCACGGGCTGGATCAAGGGACTGTTTAGCAGTGACTCGGGTGGCCTTGGAGACGACTTGATGTCATCTTGTACGCCACACGACTTTCACTCACTCGTGGCCACCATTTTCCAGAACATTGTCGTGGCGTACGCGCATGGGTATCTTAAGGATGAAGCCCTCAAGGGTGGTATAGAATGTGCGTATCTGTTCCTAGGGCTGCAGGTTCTTGGCCTTATGCTGCCCGCCTTCTTATGTTCTGGTTTGCTGACCGTTCTTTCACAGACCTCGTCGATACCTTTCTCCTACCCTCCCTGGTCCCCGCACTACGTTTCCTGGCAGACTATCTGTGGGTAGAACAAAAAGAGCAAAAGGCCATCATCAGGGTTCTACAGCTCATACTGCTCCCGACGTCGATTTCTGGAGAAGCAAGCGCCATGCTATCGACGGTACGGAACTTGGTGGCAGCCCCGCTGGACCATTCTCTACGGACGTACCAGCGCCAAGATCCCAAGAATCAAAATATTGAGCCGCTTTTGATGGCTCTAAAAGACAATTTGCCTCTGTCGCGACGAACAGGGGGCGCCGATCACAGTGAGCTCGATTCCTGGACCATCAGCTCAAGCACCGGCATGGCGGGCGCTCTGCGACACACAGTGCAAGGCCTGGTGCAATGGGCCATCCATCCGGCGGCGAACACGATTGCAGCGCCCTACACGCATCGACAGCTCATGGCGATGACACGCGTCGCTGGGGCGAAACGAACGCTCCGCCTGCTTGTCGACGAGGTGCGCACCCAGTCCGAGGCTGGTAGCGCGAGCATCGTCTACGACGTTGTCGGAGCCATGATCTGCGCACCCGATGTGACGAATGAGCCGCCGCCGGCCAAGGGCATGCTGGACGCGACAGGACACGCACCGTTTACCTCGGGCCGGCCGCTGACACTGCGCCAAATGCTTGCCTTGTGGGCGGAACAGGCGCGTGCGTTGCAGAAGAAGGACGCCGCGTTCGCTGACATTGTGGTGCGCCTTCATCGCCGTGTCGAGGCACATATGGTGTTGCCGCCGCCACAGGCTATGCTCGAAGCGCCAGGGATACAGCTCGACCTCACCGTCGGGGAATCTGGACTGGGGGATGTCGATGCCATGGCGGCAGCGGGGGGCGGCGTCGACTCAGTGGGTTTGGACATGGGCCTGGGGGCGCCGGGGAATGCGGGAGGTATGGACACGACGGGCGATGGAGACTTGTTTGGCGGGCTGGACACGAGCATAGATATGTTTGGATGGGATAGCATGGACCTGACGGGCACTTGACGATGACGTGGCGACGGTGGTGATAAAGGGGATGGCTGCGATGGAGGTCGTGGTGATTTGCATACCTACATATAGTATCAAGGCTGGGTCTGGGGAACACTCTTTTCCCGTGTATAGGAACACAAACATGTATCTGCGTCTGCATCATCCAGATACATACTCATTCATTCAATTATCCGCTGCATCGTCCGCTCCCATCATTTGCTCGGGCATCATCCACTCATCATCGACGACATGCACCCTCCAGAGTCCACGCACTCCACCCCCAATCCATGATCCGGCTCCCCTTCCGATTTGCACCCCCCTCCCCCCGGGCACCTTCCCGTCTCCCCCGGTTAAACTATGTACCTAGGTACATAGCTCAGCCGAGTGCAACCAACGACGGCAATAACCGTCACATCGCCGCATCCCCGCCCAATCCACTGGGTTTAAAAAGCCATTGTTTCCTCGTGAAGCCGTCGCCACGAATGCCGCAAGTTACAACGCCTTCGTGCAGCATCGACATAATACAGGCCTGCAGTACTGTTTCCTAAACTTAAGCGTTCTTCAACTTCATCTTTGAGTTGTCTATTCTACGTATCTGATTTTTTGTTCCGTATCGGTTTCTTTTTATCTGAGACTTACAGACCTCATTTTTGCTTCATATCTTGGGGCCGAGCAAGATCAAGAGCAAGAAGGGTGTGTCGTCCTGGAGTCGGCATGCGTGCGAGGGTACTTCTGGGCTTCGGCCTGGCGGTGTTGCCGTGGGGAGTGCTGGCCGTTGGGGATGATGTTCAGGCTGGCGCGGGGGCGGTTTCGCCAGAGGTGTATCCTACTCGTATGTGACATTTTTTTTATCAAGTCGATTCTGAGAAATACTTCTGAGGGGTCGCGGAAGTTTGTCTGTGGTTTTAAAGGGCATTGATGAGATGAATTTCTCAAATTCACTATGCCTTTTTTTTGCAGGCATGAGTCTCTCTTTCATGCATGAGTCTATTGATGCTGGGTTGGGCGAGAAGGCAGGTTTCAAACTTTTCTCTGCCTACCGAGTATAACTTACTTTTCTACTATATCGAATATGAACATCGTACACATTCCTTATCTATTCTCCCATGGGCCCATTATAGCTATTCTTCTTAGAAGTCACTCCATTTGTGTATTATCTCGCCCGATACAACTCCGTTCCCTTAACTCAGCCTTTCTGATACTTTATGCAAGACTAATGCCTCCCAGCTCAAGCACGCGGTACCGGCCCCTGGGCAATACCCTACGCCCAAGCCCGCGCCCTGGTCGCGCAGATGACGCTCGAAGAAAAGGTTAATATCACGCGTGGCTTTCCCGACAAGGACAACACGTGCGCTGGCAATACGGGGTCAGTGCCGCGTCTGGGTTGGCAGGGCTTGTGCCTCATGGACGCGGGGAACGGTGTGAGGGCGACGGACATGGTCAGCGCGTGGCCATCAGGCTTGCACGTTGGGGCGTCGTGGGATCGAAATTTAACGTATGAGAGGGGGCTTTGGATGGCTAGAGAGTTTCGTGCCAAGGGGGGTAAGTTTTTCCTATCCCTTTCTTTGCCCATCATCGTCATCCTTTCTTCTTCTTAGAAGTTAGTGGGCTAGGCCGGTATGTCTGTGACGGAAGAGACAATGGTTTCTTCATTAGGAAGTGAAAAGGCCCAAAGGAGAATGAGAGACGGGGCGAGAAAAGAGAAGAGAGGTGCAACTGACAATATCAAGTGAATATCGCACTCGGCCCCAATGCCGGCCCCCTTGGGCGCACTCCGCTTGGCGGCAGAAACTGGGAAGGTTTCTCAGTAGACCCCTATTTGTCGGGGCAGTTGAATGCAAAGACCATTGTGGGAATGCAAACTGCGGGTGTCATGGCGAATCTCAAGGTATACTTGTCCCTATATAACCAGTACAATCCAAACCTTGAGCCTAGTGCAGTGCCTCGTCAAAATCGAAGTACACGGTCTCATCAAGAACCGAAATTCTGAAAAGAATTCACGACCACGATTCATGTACTCCTTTTCGGTTAAAGGTGTAAAAGCGACAAGAATAAAGGAGACAAGACAGTCTATTGACATCACACCCTAGCACTTCATCGCAAACGAACAAGAGACATACCGCCGTCCCTACTTCGGCATCGAGGCCGCATCCTCCAATATCGACGATAAGACTCTCCACGAGTACTACCTCTGGCCGTTTATGGATGGCGTCCGCGCCGGGGCCGCCTCCGTCATGTGCTCCTACAACCGCGTCAACAACACGTATGCGTGCGACAACAGCAAGCTCCTCAACGGCGTATTAAAGGGGGAGCTCGGATTTGAGGGCTTCGTGATGCTGGACTGGAATGCCCAGCACACGCTGCGGAGTGCGAACGCGGGACTCGACATGCTCATGCCGGGTGGAGGCTCGTGGGGTGAGAATTTGACGGAGGCGGTACGGAATGGCACGGTGGAGGAGAACAGAGTGACTGATATGGCAACAAGGTATGACGCTCTCCTTTTTCCTGACGCATTCCCTTTTTCTTTTTCATTGTCTTTGCCCTTCATCCCGGTTTCACCTCTACACAACTAGACATGTCTCTCCTCTCTCTTTTTGACCTGCCATAGAAGAAGTAGAGATTTGGGGTTGAGACAGTGAGCTGGAGAAGAAAAAGTGCTGTTTCCCTGCTTTGGCGAACAAACATAATGCACGAGAGAAAATAAGCAAACTAAAATATCACGACCGCAGAATTCTCGCAGCATGGTATCTCGTCGGACAGGACAAGGACTTCCCTCCACCCGGAATCGGCATGAAGAACTTGACGCAACCGCACGAGCCCATCGACGCGCGGGACGTGCGATCTAAGCCCATCCTCATGGAGGGTGCTCGCGCAGGCCACGTGCTTGTCAAGAACGAACGACAGGCGCTGCCGCTGAAGAAACTTCGCATGGTGTCGGTATTTGGATACGATGCCACCGTGCCAGCGACCAAAAATACTGACAAGTTGTTTGAGTTGGGCTACATGTCCTCCAAGGAGATGGGGCAGGCTGTCCTGGGTAGAGAGTATCGTTTCGATCAGGCTGCTCGAGGGGGGACCATTGTTGCGGGAGGACGAGCTGGGACTAATGCCCCGGCGTACATAAGCGATGTGGGCTATTTCTCTCCCTTTTCTTTCAAGAGGTGTTCGATTATGATGGCCACTTTTTCTTGCCCACATATGTTCCCTAATCGTATCCCCATTTCCAGCGTACATGCTAACGTGGCTCTGCTTCCTAGCCCCTGAGTGCCATTCAGCAAAGGGCGCAAAAGGACAACACATGGGTCAACTGGGACCTGAGCTCGCCAGATCCCGACGTTAATGCAGCTTCGCAAGCCTGCCTAGTCTTCATCAGCGCCATGGCCACCGAGGGCTGGGACCGTCAAGGCCTACACGACGACTTTAGCGACGCGCTCGTCCTCAATGTCGCAGCCAAATGCGCCAACACGGTGGTCGTGATTCACGCCGCAGGCATTCGCCTCGTAGACTCTTGGATTGAGCACCCCAACGTCACGGCCGTGGTTCTCGCCCATCTGCCCGGCCAGAACAGCGGAGCCGCCCTCGTAAGCCTCCTCTGGGGCGATGCCAACTTCTCGGGCAAGCTTCCCTACACGCTTGCCAGGAATGAATCCGATTATCCTGTGTACGCACCCTGTGGACGTGGGCGGGGGAACACGACAAATCCTCAGTGCGATTACGCGGAGGGCGTGTATCTTGACTACCGGGCCTTTGATGCCAGGAACATGACACCCCGATACGAGTTTGGCTTCGGCCTCAGTTACACGACGTTTTCGTACAGAGACTTGATCGTGGAGCTCACGGCGGTTCGGAGCCCTTGCGAGTCAAAATCGTCGCTGTCGTCGTCGTCGTCGTCGTCGTCGTCGTCGTCGTCGTCGTGTAACGGGACGGATCTGTGGGATGTGGTGGCCACAGTGCAGGCCAAAGTGAGCAACTCGGGCTCCGTGGCCGGTGATGAAATCGCGCAGTTGTACGTGGGGATTCCGGGGGCGCCGCCTAAGCAGCTCCGCGGGTTTGACAAGGTCAGCCTTGCGCCGGGGCAGGATGCCGTGGTGCGGTTTGAACTGACGAGGAGAGATTTGAGCGAGTGGCATGTCGGGAGGCAGAGGTGGGTGTTGCAAAAGGGTGAGTACACCGTGTTTGTAGGGGCGAGTAGTCGCGACATTCGGCTCGAGGGGGTGGTTTCTGTCAAGGACGAGTAGGTATGGCTGTGTAGGTACATGGAGATCATATCGGCCATCGTTTGCGTATGTCGAGCGCTCCATGGTGATGGAATTCTGTACGGAGCTTCAACACCGCATGATGCCGCTGTCTGCTGTCTTTTTGTGGTGATGACACCGACCCCGAGCAGCCTTTGACGTTGTAAATGCCTCGACGTTAACGTCTGCAGTATCAACTCAAGAAAAGCACTACCATTTTCTTTCCTCCACCGGCACGGGTATCAAATCATGCTTCGCGCCCGACTTTTGTCCAACCAAAAATTCCCCTTTTCATCGTGGCTTCTGCTTCTCCGTGTCCTTCTGCTTTCCCCCCTCCATCTCGCGCGCCTTCTCCAATGCGGCAACCTGGGCCTCCAACTCAGCTATCTCGGCTGTGCACGGATGTTAGCACCTATCAGCCCCTTCAACGATATTCATGTCCCCCTCGATATCCCCAATAAGGTTCGTCGTTATTGTGCGAATCTTGATCTCTTCGATGCTGAGGGTGATGGGGGGCAGGGTGGAGCTTCGAAAGTCACAGCCTCGTACCGTCTGTCTTTTCTTGATGCTCAACCGCATCGAGCTTCATCCAGCCGACGTATAAGCATTGGTATGTGAAGACGGCGACAGCGAGTACTTTTGCCACTGGTCGAGTAAAGGTTTTGTAGAAGTTGGCCTGTTTTTTTTGGAGAGTTTTGCCAACGCCCAGCGTGTCAGCTTACACCGTTCTTCTTCTTTTCTTTCTTCGATTCAAGAAATAGGAACGGCAATGGCAATGGAAATTATCGGCATTGACAAGGCGTTGAAAGGCTGGGCAAAAAAGGGAATAAGAAAGAGTACATACAGTAGGTCCAGACTTCTTCGATGACGTCGCGTAGGACACCCTTGACGATCGCAGCCCGGGACGCTGTGTTGGGCGCAATGCCACCCTGGCGACGGACCGAGCTAGCCTGTGCATTCTTGAATGTCAGGTATATCTCTTGTCCTGCTCGTGTGCTGGTTCTGTATGTATTGCGACAGAGCGAGCTGCTTTCTGCTCAGTGCTCACCCGGACTAGCTGCTATCCCCGGAAATCATGCGCCAAAACTTATAGAAGTCGTTGGGGTCGTTTTGGCGACTACGCGCGGAATCTTTTCCCCTGTGGCGGTGCAAAGCGCGTCTCCACTCCGCGGTTAATTACCTTAGGTACCTACCTACATAGGTACCTAGGTAGGTATGTACCTACCTAAGGTAACGTGCGCTCATCGTGGCGCGTGTACCCCTGACCCTGGAGGCTGGCACAAGAATTGACGGCACCAGGTACATGTCCATGGCGTAGCGTCCCGACTCCCTGCAAGGTTCCCTCCAACGAAGGACACGGGTTCACATGAAGCTCCTCTAACACATCTGCACCACCACACCGTTCCTTTTGTCAAGTTCTAGCCATATCCCGACGCTGAACCCTTTCATTTCCTCAATTTACCGATCCGTTCATCCTTTTCCTATTTTTATCCCCTGCATACCGGAAACACGATCCTCTGTTGACCAGAGACGCCAGATCGCGGACCTCGAGTCTCCGATATTCGCTCCTTCTTTAAGCTACGACCCAAGTCTCCGACAACCACAGCCGCAATGGTATGCTTTCCTCATCAACTTCTCATAGCGCCTATTTGACCCCAAATACATGTCTTCGGGGCTTGTGAATTGACCTCTGGACTTGTCCCTCGCAGGCCCAAACACTCGAGCAGCGCCGACGGAACGCAAAGTTCGCCAAGGAGCAGGAGTCCCGCATGGGCAAGGCAGAGGAACAGATCAAGAAGCGAGTGAAGGAGACGCACAAGTCGCCGATTTCTCCTATCTGGATCGGTGAGTTTTCAGCCCTCACCTTTACTTTACACCTTCGTGTGTTGGTCCGTCGCCGGTCTACATGAACCGCAGGGGGCTCTTGACCCGCGATGCTCGATGCGCACCAGTGTTCTCTCTTACAGACATCCTGTATTGTTTCAACCCATTTGGCACAGTCTAACAATCGTCGCAGGTGTTCTCGGCTTCATCATCTTCGGCGGTTTACTGTTCGAGGCCCTGTCTCGCATGTTCGCCTAGATAAGATAGTCCGGCCCAGACTCGATGCCCCAATCTCAACACACTCAGAAGAACAGAACAAGGCAGATGAAGAAGAGAAAAGAAAGGGGGGAAGGGGGGAGATGATGGATGGAAGGAAGCTGGTCAGCGAAAACACGTGACGCCTGATCTAGCTGGTCAATATGCATTGCGCATTGTTGGAAACCTACCGGGTTAGACCCACGGACATGTACAAAAAGTCCGAAGACGGACGGACAGCCATGTGCGAGGGAAAATGGGAGAGCTCAGAGCTGTGTAACTGAGGCGCAAGAACCGCCTCGGTGCACGAGTGACATCTTGTCGCTCATTTCTGTCCTCTGGCCTCCCACCATTCCCCTTTCTCCGTCTTCGCTTTTTTTGTTGTCTTTCTTTCTCCTCCTCTCCTCGTCCTTTGTTTCTCTCTTTTCTGATTTCATGGTCAGATTATGACATATTTTGTAATTTCTTCTCATAAGAATACATAGGTCTCATCCATGTATATACTCCGCAATCTAGCTCCTCTTGTTTTACAAGCGACAATAGATGGTACCGATGCAGGCCTCGTTTCACTTTTATTACAGATCCGTGGAACGAGTGTCTTCCTCAGCTGCAGCTGCCATCGGCATCATGCCACATGCCTCCTGCCGAGTAATGCAGACACGTGTCCATGCCATGGCAAGACGGCGCGCTTTCACTCAACGCAAAGAGACAAAGGCGTCGAGGAGCGAAACAAGTGCGAAGAACAGTCAAGCGATCATGATCGCGTAATCGGTCGGAAGAAGTGTAGGACAACGACCGTTGGCGATCGAAGCGTGTAATTGCCAGTGTGTACCGCTTTTCCTCATCTTTCTGATTATCGATTCGATGCGACAGGATTTCGATTTATCCGAATTCTTGTGCTGCGACAGATCCAGATTCGGAGTCGATACTGGAGTGGCCAAGATGCCGAGCTACTCTCGCTTGTGGCAGCCTTTCTGTTATTCTTTGCTTCCGGCTCACCACATTGTTCGAGTCGAGCCGGCGCTTCATCATTTCATTGAAGCCGGTGACATCGTCGCGGACGATTCAAATGTGGAGTTGCTGCGTGTTGGTTTTTGGGTCACGTGCTGATTGTGTGGCCCACGATGTCTTGCTTTCCTAGGTAGGTAGCTTTTATCGGGTCGAATTTGTCGTCGCCGACTCTCGAGGCCTGCGCACTGTGACAGCTTTCGAACCTGTACCGACAGTGGCTGTAAGTGTCTCGCCGTCGTCAAAGAAACGATGAAGCGCCGCCGTGATATCAAGGAAGGCGGTGAGCCGGAAGCAAAGAAGAGCAAGAAAGCTGCCGCAATCGAGGAAAGCTCTGACGACACGAGCAGCGAATCTGAATCCACATCTGCATCTGAATCTGGATCTTCATCAGATTCCTCGTCCTCTTCTGAATCTGGGTCTAGCTCTGATTCTTCTGAGTCTGGATCTGGATCTAGCTCTGATTCTAGTTCGGAATCTGGTTCTGAGTCTGAATCCAAATCTTCATCCGAATCCGAATCCGAATCCGACTCGAATAAAGAGGTTGCCAAAAAGAAGAAGAAGGAGACTTCCAAGCCAAAGCCAAACGATTCCAAATCTGAATCTGGATCTTCATCAGATTCCTCGTCCTCTTCTGAATCTGGGTCTAGCTCTGATTCTTCTGAATCTGGGTCTAGCTCTGATTCTTCTGAATCTGGATCTGGATCTGGCTCTGATTCTGGTTCGGAATCTGGCTCTGAGTCTGAATCCAAATCTTCATCCGAATCTTCATCCTCGTCCTCATCCGAATCCGAATCCGAATCCGACTCGAATAAAGAGGTTGCCAAAAAGAAGAAGAAGAAGACTTCCAAGCCAAAGCCAAACGATTCCAAACATGTGAGCAAGCCCGCCGATGCGGCCGAGCAGTGGAATGTTGGTGGACTTGAAGGCGGCTCTGCTCGACAAACCAAATTTATGAGACTTCTCGGTGGGAAAAAAGGCGGCCTTCCTACGAATGCGATTGCGGGCACGAGTACCAATATCAAATCAAACTCCATCAAGGCGGAAGCCGACATCCGGCGCCAGTTTGAGACAGGCATGAAGGCCAAAGCGGAAGGCACTCGCCAGCGTCGGGGCCTGGGCGCATGAACAACCTCACTTATTGCGACAAGAATGACTTGCGCAACCTCGCCTCTATCTGCTCCACCTACTTTGGGGCACTGTTTTCCTGTTTAAGGTGTCGCGACTTCGATTCTAAAATAAATTGAAGCGCAAGATTATCTTATTCGACATCAGAACTATTCGACATTGGATTTAATCGGTATAGGATTTACTCAACATGGGATTTATTCGACATTGGATTGATACATCTAATATACAAAAGAAGGACAGAGATCCTTCTTTTCTAAACGAAAGGGAGTCTCTTTTTATAGCTCTTTTCTTTCCCTTTTCGGGCTTTCCTCTCTTCCCTTGTCCGGAATTCTTCTGATTAAAGAACTCTGTTTTGGAACGTGAGGCGCTTCCTAATCGTAATACGCGGCGCACCTTCATGGCACCCTCAGACATTCCGTGTCGCGCGGGTTCAGCACATATTGTGCCCTTGACAAGAGATGGAGTTTGTCAACCCAGCGTTTTGCTGATTTTGTCAATTTTTTGAGTTGCCGTGCAAGAGCCTTTACGAAGAGCTGTTTGTGGGCTATTCTTGGTTTGCTGTTGGTCAATCCAGCGCGGCCTCAAATGCACATGCACGAGCTCCATCCAAGTTGGCAGACGGGTCTGGATGCCATCTACAGTGCTGCATCATTAGATAGATCAACCTTCGTCGCCCACAGAGCCACCTTCTTTCTCCCCAGCTCATTGCGTCACAGTGCTAGCCGACTTGTCCACCACAATAGTAGCGTCGGGCTTTATTGGTCCACCGTGATCGGAGTTTTGACCAGCCGATGAGGACATCACGGATGACGATGACGGGGTCATGGGCGTAGCTTCACTACCGCCTTTCATGGTCGCATCGCCCTTCGCGGCAGCCTCGCGTGCTATCTCTTCCTTCCAGCCGTCGTACAACTGCACAATGCTCATTAGTTACGAGATCTTGGACTCATTCGGTTTTGTTGGCTTTGAACTCACCCTCTTGGCTTCCTTCATTCTTTCGTATCGGTCGTACATCTCCTTAGCATCAGCGGCAAATCTTTTCGCCTTCATTTCCTTCACTTTCGCTTGCGACAGCAGCTTGTCCAGTTTCATCCTTTTTCTCCCCTTCTCTTTTTTTTTAAGCGTGGCAAAATTCCTCAGGTTCCTCCGTTCCGACTTGGAAAAATTGGGCATCGTCTCCAGCGCATCGCTGGGTAGCGACTTGTCCTCGCTCAAGACATATTTTATCTTTTTGACGAATGGGTCTACGTGTTTTTTCAAAGATGATTAGCATCATGTCAGCTGAGAGCTAGATACGTTGCAGAGCAACCTAGGGGGGGACCATCGGGTCAGATATGAATGAGAAAACTCTGTATGAATAGGTCGCGCGTCTTCATGCCAGCAGAACGGCTACACACCTTTTACATCTTTTCGTATAGGAATCCTCTCACGTGTGCTGATGTCCGAGTCCCAATCAATTGCTCGGTCGGACGCTGTGTTGTCGGATGCGAGTGCTTCAGGAAAAAAGCTAGCCTTGGAAACTACATCGGATTTGCGACGTTGGCAGAAGGACGTCTGGAACGAACGATGCACACACAAAGGCGACAACTTCCACGCAGTCGGTCTGAATGGCAGTCTGACAGCCTGTCTTCCGCCCAGCGTAGAAAAGATGGTGCTGATTCCGCCCGTCATTGTGGTGATTTTTGTTTTGTCCATCTTCTGCCATGCGCCGCAGAGGTGATTCTCGGAAAAAGTGATTGTCACCCAAATTCTGCCGAGCGGTGACCCGCTGAGACTGGTACACAAAGCTTTCTCCACTTTTCGGCGCGACGCGTCTTCATTCATGAACCAACCCGTCATCTTTGCGAGTCGCCACGCATCAGGATTCAGGAATCGCGTGTGGTCAGCCTTGAACAGCAGGCAAATCAGCCGCGCAGATCGCTAATGGTGAGGGAATTCTCCAAGCCTCATTCATGGCATTAAAAAACGGTTCACTGGGGATCTCACCTAAAAGGTGACGGCACCCGACCAAGCTGCCTAGACCTGGTAACAAGACACGACTTGCGACGCATTCAGAGTCCACACTCCAGACACATACAAACGAAAAACCATTTAATACGACCAAAGAGCTTCAGGAAGATGCGTGCCCCATGCTTCTACGGATACAATTGCACGACACCTCAAGGCAAGGGGAGGCATGCATCGCGAAGCCGCACAACGCCCGTTTCCCACAGAGAAATATGTCCAATTAATGCTTCAATTCGCGCTCAAGTATCGTGACAAGCCGCTTGCGTAGTTTCGCCGCGTTTGATGGGCAGATGAATGTGCTGTTGAGCGCGGCGATGGACAGACCCGGGAGTGGACTTGCACCTTGAACATGTGATTACAACAACTCGGTATTCGAGCAGGGGAATGGGCTCATGCCAGGCTCAAAAGCAATCGAGCTCGATTATGTAAAAGCTAGAATAAAAACAAACCCGGCACATCCTTATGTTTTGGACCGGATTTCGCTATGGCAATCAGTATCCCATCGTCGTCCTCCCAGGGGACCCCGACTCAAAGAGAGGCGGCGTCACAAGCGCCATCTACCGTGATCACACTGAAGAATACCTTTCAAGCATTCTCGATAGTGACACTATCTTTTTGCATGACAATGTGACGGTTCACGCAGCTAGAATCGGGATGATTTGCCAGTTGCCTCGAAGACGGAAAAGCTAAGGGTGACTCCTCTGGACTGGCCGCCATTCAGCCCTGAGCTGAATCTCATTGAGAACCTCTGGTCCATGCCTGAAACAGCAAATCTTCAAACGTAATCTGAATATGGCGCATATGAAGAAGTGCCAGGCCGCATTGGAGCACCTTGGAAAAATTGCGACAAATGTTTGGGATGAACTCGATATGAAGCTTGTTATTGACATTGTCGACGACGTGCCTCACCGTCTTCAGGCAATGATAGATTCCAACGGGTGGTATCCAAGAAATTGATGCAGTCAATGAATTAAGCCATGATTCTATAGACTCTGCTCAATTACGCATTTTTCGCATTTTAAATGACCAGACTGCGAAAAAGCGAAATAAACACGTATGGTGATCCAAAATGTGCCTAATGTGGCGTTGGGCGTTGTTTTTCCAGGAGGGGTTGACCCGTAGTCTTTATTGTAGATGCGGAAAACCGAAGGCGCCCGAGTATCATACGCTTGTGGAAAGATTTCGGAGAGGAACCTGGAACAGTTAGAAACCCTGGGTAAGTTACCATCGCACCATACGTTAACTTCAGACGAAGCATTGGCGACTCGCTCATGGCTGCAAAAGCAAAAGCTTGCCCATCAGTCGGACCCAGGACAAATCTACTATGTGCATACCAGTGACCCAGGTAGTACGAACCTTCATTATCATCCGGCTGTTTGGAACATGACAAATCACCATATATTTCCCCCCTTCACAAGCTCGTGTTTCCATAGCGGGAGTTTCTCGGTAGCAGCCATCCAGTCAGGAGTTGATTTGTGAGCTTGAATGGCCTGGGCCGTAAAAGCAAAGCGCTGTGAAACAGCACTGAATGCATTTTGCCATCATCCCCATCCACGTCCGTCAGAGCTAGGGTATGACATTGACAGGTGGTACTCGACAGTAGAGGGTTCGTCGTCTCTAATGTGGAGGAAAATCATGGCTTCTCTGGTGTCGACAAACCCATCCATAGCGGCCTTTGTCCACCATGGTCGCGAATTGCTGGGTGAAGACCTCTGCAACAAGTATTTTTCGTCGTTGTTGTCGCCTGTGATACCCTTTTCTAGGTCAATCTCGCCATCGGACAGCGCCGCCGCTATCATTGTACGTCGCAGCGTAAACGGCGACTTGCGCTCGGCCATTCACACGAGATGCCCGAATTCGAATTTTTCGGTTCCATCTCTTCTGAATGGCAGAATAGGTCAGCTCTGCCGATTTGGCCCAGTGACTTCGATGCGGATTTGACTCGCGGTTGTCTGAACATCATGACCATTCATATGGTCGCGAATTTGCCCTTCGCCGTGCATTCCAAAGCTTAGGGTTATAACCGGCGACAACAGCGACGAGAAAACAGGTATTGCAGAGTGCGTCACCCAGCTGTTAGCGACCATGGTGAAAAAAAGCCTCCGCTATGGGTTTGTCGGCACCGGAGAAGCCATGATTTTTCTCCACGTTAGCGACGACGACGCCTTTACTGTCGAATATCATGTGTCATACCCTAGCTCTGACGTGAATGGATGATGGCAATATGCATCTCAGTGCTGTGTCACAGCGCTTAGCTTTTACTGTTCAGGCAATTCAAGCTCCCAAACCAACTCCTGACTGGAGAAGCTCCCTCATGGAAACATGAGCATGTGAAAAAAGAGGAAGATGTGTCGTCAGTTTACGAACAGTCCGATGATAATGAAAGTTCGTATCGCCTGGGTACAAATTTGTCCTGTGTTCGACTTTATGGGCAAGCTTTTGCAGCCATGATGAGCGAGTCCCCAATCGTTCGTCTAAAAAGAACACGCGTTGCGATAGTTACTTATCCAGGATTTCCAATTATTCTTCTCCGAAAAATTTCCACAGCGTATGAGTTTCGGGCGCCTTCGATTTTCTGCATCTATTATCTGCGGCTTAATTTGACTCAACACGGGGAAACAACCTACTACGAATCCTTAACCTCAGCTGCATGTCTCTCTTTGAAATAGTCGCTCTTATTCAACGGCCATTCTCATGATGATGCAACTGGGCTTCCGCAGCGGCGCACGCCGCCGCAGCGTCTGCGCCGTCTGCCCGGCGAGTCTATGCCATCAAAAGCTCCTGCAAGTCGGCTCCGGTCGCGTTCCTTAATGGATCTATACAAGGAGATGAAGGTTAGTTGCGATCCATGCATGCAGCGTTATTTGTTTGTAAAACGCCCGAAGGAGCGAGAAACATGTTGCAACCTACCGGTCATTGAGGATGTGATTTCGATATCTTCAGGAGCAAGACCTTTTGTGCGGGGGAATAAGTGAGCCTCGCGGTAGGAGGTAGTTATCTTGACGATCCGGTGTATAGCCGTGAAGAGTCAGGTTGGAGAATCGGAAGCATTGAGAATTTGAGAGGGAGCCGTGGAGCCGTCGTGGACTATATAAGCCCGGAGAGAGGAGGGAACAATGTATGTGCTGTGATTCACAGTGTCACTGTTGTGATCATCCTTCGGATCAAACGCCTCAATGTCATGCTCCAATACCCCTCATCTTAGAATCGGTCATTGCTGTTTGTTGTCCCAATCTGGAACCGCTGACAGCTGTTCTTGACAGGTGACAGTAGAGACTGACCAGCCATTTGCCAGCCTGTTTGTCGTGTAATATTGGGTACCCGTTGGGCTTAATTAGTGTAACTGTGCAAGTTGTAAGTTGTAACGTATCCCACCAAATTGGTTGCACAACCTGCCGAAAAATGCCGCATGGAGGACCACACGGGTTGCCCCGAACATAAGCCAAGGCATCGTCATGAAGAATCAAGTCTGGTAGCCTCTTCTTTAGATTTCGACATTTCTTATTTTGTACTTCCACAAGCTTCAATTTCTATATATGTACTATATAGCGAGTTCCGGAGCAGCAATATCCCACTCTTTAGTTGGCTTGGGGGCTTGAATGGCCTGCAGGCTGCACCACAAACGCGAGGAGCTGAGAAAATTTGAAACAGCACCAAGATGCATCCTGTCATCATGATCATCGCTATAGACATCAGCCAGAGCCAGGGCAGGAAAGGTGGTATGCGACACGAGAGGGGTCGTTTCCAAGGTGCAGAAAAGCCTTGGCTTCCCTAGTGTCGATACACCCTACCGGAGGCCTTTGTTCACCAGGACGGAAATCAGTTGGGCGATGACCACGGGAACAAGTTACTTTATCCCGAACTCCTCGCCGCCCTCGTCGACGATACCCGTATCTAGATTCATCTCGGTCGTATTTCCCAGCGCCGCTGCGAGTAGTGCAACTGGCAGCTTCTGCGGCACAGTGGCAGCTTGTACTCGACGGCCAACACGACTTCGGACTCTCCGGTCGAAGAAATTCTGCAATGCTGTTCTTCCCACTAGGTTCTGAGCGAGACATTGTTGTCTCTCCACGATTTATGTGTCTTTTCAAATCCACGTCCAAAACTTGTCCTTAACTCTGTATTTTGCCACCTCCTTCATCAGGATATTCAGGAATTCTACCGCCTTGAGAAAAGAGTGAAATTAAGCATGCTGCTATGTATCACTGTTGTAACTTGTGATTGTTATTTTCATCTCAACGTTGGATAAAACGTGTCGTTCAGTGTTTTCCGCTCGCAGTGTGTACTCTGGGGTGTCCCTGTTTGTATCAGTGATCACAGCCAACGGACCGAGTTTGGTGCAATGGCGGCACAAAAGACCAACGAATCTCCTTAACTCTCCATCGCGTCGCGTCAAGACACCCTACATCAGGAAACTATTCCGTTGAAGTTCTGTACACTGTACACAATTGCGCATATCTGGCATGGAAATTGACCTCAATACGTTTACGTCAAGCCAATGCGTGTCGTGGTCCAAATCGACAATTTATGATATTTCCGCCTAAAGAAGATTCTGTCCACTTGAGCAGCTGAGTCTGGTATTTTAATGCGCATTGCGCTTGGAACCATAAGACTTGCCTCTGATAGTCTGGTTTCTGGATTTATTAAAAAAAAAAAAAGACTTCAAGCCATTGTGTTCTAATGAATTGAAAGTCTTCCCCGGCAGCCACAATACACAAGTCGCAAGTTCCTCAAGCTGGCGACGGGAAGGACGCCTCGCCCTACACATCTTAGGCTTGAATTCAGAAATTAGCTTATCAGGTGAGCGTCCTGTTCTTGAACAGCCTCCGATGATGTTGTCTTACAATTTATATTATTATCCAGCCTTCTGATCGATCCTGAAGTCTTGAAGGATGGACCTCTTATGTGGCTGCAACGTTCCGTGTAGATGCACCTGAGATAACGACTTGAATTGCATCTTGCATAGCTTCCTTGATGTGTTTTGGCATGCCTCCTGAAATGATTTCGCTGTTACATCTTGTCTTGAAGGAAGATTCGAGCGAGTAAGCGCAGTTTGACTGTAGCTTTGGCGTTGATGAAGGTAAAAAGAAGGGCCGGATGGGAATCAGAAAGAGTGTGTCCCACCAATTCCTACGCGGCGACAACCTCCTGGTGAGTCGGAGTCCTGGAGCCTGGAACTTCCGACGGCGCTCCGCATCATTGCCGCAGTCTCGACTCTCTGGATTAGAATTTTAGACGCCTAGCTGCTGACAACAGCTTGTCTCTCAACCTAAGCATGCCACTAATTATAAGAACCAACTTGAAGAAACCACTTATATTCAACCAATGCAAGAGAGACAAATCAGGTGTTTCGCGCCTGAGACCACACGAAATGAGAGCGTGACCGAGTTGCTTTTATCTGTTTCGCGCCTCCAGCGCTTGCAGCTCGCACAGAAGTCCTGGCCCAGAAGTTAGAACATTCGTCCCAACACTGCGTACGCCCTAGCACTGCGGGAGGATAAGGCCTGGCCTGTTCGTGGCGGCCGCGAGGCAGACCTGGGTCCAGGACTCCAGACTCCCTCGGAGTCCCGACTCAGCCTCAACCGCCCTTCCTTCCCGCGATACCCGCAATACCCGCGGGCCGTGGGCCCGGGCCAGGAGGGCCACTCACTCACTTCCGAGACCCGAGTCCCTTGCAAGTTGATGAAACTTCCAACGGCACTTCGAGAAAGTCAGCCCCGCGCAACTGGGCTGAGCAGCCGAGCTGAGCGTACCTACCTCATCACGCACTCTGAGCGAACACGCGTTTCTCGCGTGGTTTGGCCTCTGTATGATACTATAATACAGTATGTCACGCAATGTTATAGCCTATTGCAGAAGATACGAATGTCGCCCAAAAATGTGAGCACAACAAGATGCAGCTGGTGTTCAGCATCAGAACACCAACAGAATGCCATGACGAGCTCTCAGCATCTAGATCCAAATGTCACAACCAGCATCGATATCTACACACGCAGAATCGCAGATGTCTCCTTTACCTCTGCATACTATGCATAATATGTACAGGGTGTCTCACCTCTCTTAAATCGTTTGTGTAAGTTATGCAAACCAATTTCTTGTGAAAGACGAAACAAATGTTTCGCCGGCCCCTCCGTGCGTGTAGAAGAAGGAAAAGAAAATTCCCGTTTTTTCCAATGTATGCATAAAAATCCCGATGATCAGCTTCGTTCGCAGATGCGGCTTGCTGAATTCGACGTCTCGTGAAATGCCAAATGGTGGTCCCACCGGAAGTGCCTCGCGGAACTAAGACAATGCATCTGAGCAACTAGTTCCATATGCAAGATTTCGGAGACTTGCAAGCTTTGAAAGGTGGGCAAACAGGGCCTTTTGATCGTGCTTTGCATCACACGTTCCCTGGGTGCACACTGCATGGCGTCGTTTTGTAGTCTACATATCGCTGCGACATCGACCGGGAGGGGGGTGTATGTGTCACTTTTACCAGCGGAAGATTACCGCCCGCCCGAACATAACTAACTTGTGTGTGAACGTACACAAAGGTATGTATGTACATACGTATCGTAGGCACATGCGGCATCGCAGCTACGAGATGGCAGACCAGTGAGCATGGAATACGCCTTAGGCGACTTGTTTATAAGCATGTTGAGTAATTATGTAATCGTTAAACCCATCGGTTTGCCTATCATATTTTTACCATTCCCGCGGGCCGCCGCACACCAACATAAACTCGGATTGTGGGGTTTTATGTCTCGCAACTTGCAAGAGCTTCTGGGGCGCGTCTAAAGTCAGCGCCCGCCGCCACCCTCCTTCGGCCAGCGCCAGACGGCCTAGGCTTCGCACACAGACAGAGAAGACAAGAGAGAAAAGAGAAATGATTGAAATATGCAAATATGCAAATAGGAAAAGACAGCTGAAGAAGGCTAAAGAAAGCAAAGTACACCCATTCCACTTGAACCTGCCAAGCACTGACTCCGACACTGAGTATTCAGTATGGCCCCATATTGTAAAGTTGCAGACTCGCCGGTTCGTATGTGTACTGTGAGCTTTGATAATAATTTTCTTGAAAACCCCCATAGATTGGTGCCGGGTTTGGCTCGTATCCATACGTGGTGTACTGTAGCGCCGGGCACGGGTCGTCTGCAATACATGTGTCGTTGCCGCTACTTCGCCGACTCTGATCTTCATGTCCTTTTGTCACCGGCATGCCCCAGTGTACACTTCCCCATGGTAATCCGGATAGCTCATGAGCTTCGCTCAAGTCGGTGGTCGAAGGCGTACGATAGCTGTTTCCAGCGTTTTCTATATTACGAAGATCTCGTTCTGCCTTCTCTTTGTTTTCTCGAAGCTTCTCACCTAGACGCGCAATGTTAGGCACATGCTAACGATCAGGTTGATTCTCCTTATGAACTCACGAAATCTGCGCTGTGCAACACGGTTTTGAATGCGCCTTCTCTCCTCTGGATCCGAAATTTCTGTCCAGTCCACTTCTTGAGAAACCAACGATACATGTTTTGGGTTCTTCAGCTGGGAGGCGGAATGTCTTTTGGCTGACGGCAAGCCACTTGGGCGGCGCTGCGGCTCGTCTCTATTTGCCCTGGACATCGTTCTCGAGAACTGAAAAGTGTGGCTTCTTTGGCAGTGGAGATATAATTGAGTGATAGACTGAGAGTCCAAAGCTTGATGTAGTCTCTTCGGGGAACAGTGTAAGAATTTGAGCAAGTGTATAGGTAACAAAATCTTGATAAAACTTGTGCGAGAAAAATATACAACTTCGCTTCTGTCAAATCATTACAGCGAGGTCATGATGTGGTTTTAAACAACGAGAGATGAAACACAATCGCCATTTTATTGGTCCCAAATAGGAAGTGAACCAGCGAAGACTTAGTCTCAGTAAGATACCCTCGCCTCAAGCTGTCGAGCCATTACGATAATGGCCAAGGTATTTGGAGTTCCGAGTCCCCACTGGCCCTCATTGATCTGCAGCATCAACGTACGTCGTACGGCCCGGCTTATCAGAAGTCGCAGTTTGCAGGACGATGCTCCGCAAGTGTGTCTCCAATATGTACTGAGTACGCATGCCGGAGACTCGGTGTGGTGATATGTGGTACCGGTAGAAACATGAAGGGGTGTGCACTGTGTACCTAGGCAGAGTTCCCCATGGCGTTGAGGGCCGGACCAGGCCCTTGGAGAAGTTGCCACTGGCCAGCGAAAAAGCAACATCAGCCTTGTCCAGGGCCAGGGCTTCGGCATGTCATGTCAGGGTCCCGCATGCAATGTACGCCCACACTTTAGGTACTCCGTATGTGGCCAGGTCGGTCACGACTCATAACGGTACCTTCGATTCGCGTTCTAGTCGCTTGCGATGTGGGCTGAGGAGGCCACTTGGGGCGTGAAAATGCGTGTCTGATAGGAGTCGCTATCCGAAGATGCGGTCGAAGGTGCCAAACAAGCAAAGTATGCTGGTGTTCCTTGGCGTGGTCTGCTGTCCGATCTGAGTCTGATCCGGTGTCTGGTCCGTTGTTATGAAGCTGATCGCGCAATAAGGTGCCGACAGAGGCAAAAGAGCTCGGTATTTTTTAGACTAGGGCTGACATGACAGGCAACGCTGGCTCTCAACATGGTCATTCTTTACCCTAACGAGACTTCCTTCTCTGCTTGGTAGGGTCTTTTCTTTCCTACATACCTAGGTACCTACTTCACTGTTATCATGAGATGAGTATGTCTTTCACCCCTCATAGCTCTGCGGAAGACTGATGAACATTGAATTGTAACCCTTAATGACGAGGCTACATTGCTAATTTGCTCCACATGGCAAGGCAGCAATGTACCTACGCAGCTGACCAAACTGGGCTCTCGTATAACTGTTACATACTCTGAACATCATGGGGATGCGTAAGTAACATGACTGTTCCCGCGCGGGCTTGCTGCTAATAATTGAAGGATCTGCAGCTGGCTCAAAGACGCACTCGCGGGTAGCCCGCATGCTTAGCCCCGAAATTGTAATCTGACGAAATATAGGGATCTATCATGTCCCTGACGGGCAGTCCGTACTGAGGCTTGTCGGAGCCGGTCCAGGACGGCGTTCTCTTCGGTGCCGGATGTCGCACGAAGCAGGAATGCTGCAGCCTGCGATAATGATGGCGAGTCAAGACTCAAGAACTCCGTATGCGACTACTAACGAGGCAAGGGTAGCGTTGAGACTAGGGAACCAAGCGTGGCATCATGCATGGCATGTAGCTACTCCGTATGTACCCCGAATGGGTGTCAAAGTACAGTTATAGTAAGGCTTCGATCATGTATCCGACGCTGCGAAGCCTCGAGTTGCTGAGTGTACGACAATCACATACCCTCTAGACTCTGGGACGAGTGTTCAGCCTCTTTGGCAAATTGGAACCACTGCCAGCGGCTTGACGACAAATCCTATGGTCCGAACGCTTGCAGGCCTACATCTGCATATAATCTTGCGCATCCAATGGCAAGGTTGCTTTGCGCACGCACTTTGTTGATGCTTCGAGTTCGTTTTGCGCTTCTGCCGATAGGGTCGTACTGAGCTCGGCCGAAATGCTGCTTTTCCGTAACTTCCAGACCCTTCTCCAATGAGCTTATATTTCCTGTTTCGGGTCACCGGCTCAGAGTACATAGCAACTAGACGGCGATCAACATGGCAAAGTTCGTATGTTTCCGCGCAATAATTCCGCCCTTGAGTGAGTGGACACTGGAGAGTTTTAACTTCTGACTGCTGGATGGGCATTGGGAGACTCCAGTTTCCACGACGCGTGGAAGCAAACTCTATTGGAAATTAGGCCCAATGATTAAACGCCGTAATAATAAACGCCTCGCTGGGCGAATGGTGGTGGCGCAGGACGTTGCAGCATGTTGTGCCTGCGAGGTGTGATGAAATAGGAGGTACCTTGTTACCAGAATGTTACGGTCAAAGTAACAAGTGGAGCGGAATTAAGCCTTGCGGCCGTTTCGATCGCTCATCCGCTAGGTACCTAAGCTGCCGAAGCCATTGTCGTCAATTATTGAATTGCCGGTTGTGCTTTCTCGCTCGTCTGACGCGTACGAACGCAGGCCCATGGTTTGTACAGCTCATTGATAAAGAGGGAATTTTGACTACACACACCAAGGTCCAGTATTCTTCCCTTTCTCGGCAAGTCGCGTACCGTGCGGCGTGGCGGATTCACCTTGAGGCCAGGACTGGCGCCTCAGAGTTGCAGTCGATTATTATTAGCCGCAACAAGCACGTTTCTATCACGGTACACGCAATCAGTCCCGCGGACCGATGCATACCGGCTCTTTTTGCTGGCCTCTCCGATGTGAAACACTTGATACCATGTGTTTTCTTGGCCAGCCAGCTAAGCTTCCCTTGGCGAAATCGTCAATGGCAGGATCCTAGCACCTAACATGTACATATCGTGGTTGTGATGAGTTGTCCAAGGATGTAACCACGGGGAGTTCTAATCTCGAATTGCTACTGAAGCCACCTAGATTTAGACATGGCCTGAACTGTGACCGCTGTTGGTTTTCGCCTCGTTCTTGCCTTTCTCGTGAGTCGTACTTGTTCGTCTATGGCAGAATTTCAAGTGGTTTTCTCTTGATTTGGAAGAGAATTGTACTTGTGATAAGTAATAACGAGAAGTCAATTGCAAACCTTGGAGCAACTCCAACGCACTTTAGATTCAATGATCGTCCAGCCTTGAGTGCATAGAGCAGATGCAGGGTCTCGCGTATAAAGATCATTGTTAGCGGGCATCTCACGTTTATTTCTGCGCCGTCACGGAAGAAGATGCTGGCGCGACGCCTGCAATTGACCCAGCCAACACCGCTAGGTAGATCTTGTTTTTGCTTTCCATTTCCTCTTTCCTTTTTGAAGAATACGGAGACTCGGAACCCCAGACTTCCGTAGTTGATACAGGCCGATGATATGCGTCATGTAGCTTATATTTGCGACAAATGTGGCGCTGATGGGATTGTAGGTACCTACTTGGCAAGACGATGGATAACGTTAATATTCTGGCTCAGGAGACGCTCGTGCGGGCAAGACGTCATGTATGATGTCCGGCGACCCGAGAACCGACTTCCCTGCAGTCCGAGTAAGCCGCATGAGATCACGCAACCGGATATCACAAAGTCATGGCGAAGCAATCAGTTGGGATCAAGGATTCAGCCCTGCGAAGATTATCATCTGATCAGCCGAACTGGCCTTCATCGACGTGAACGCAATTCGCCTTGATAGTGTAGAGCGCACCGAAGAAATAGGCTCGTGCCCCCAACAGTACGCAATAACACTTTCGGCCGTATTCCCATCATGCCCCGTTTGTTGGCTTGCAGTGGAACAGCCTCGCGCGTATTCAAGACAGACTGGGAGAAGGATCCTGGGTTGAAAAGAAAGGCGAAAGACCGGGCGGAGGACAGAGCGGAACGAGGGGGGTGTACATAGATATGGACGTGTCACGTACAGTGAAAGCATTTCAGAGTACGAGGAGTCGAGGACAGAGCAACGCTATCCCCAGAGAATTCGAGAGAAGTCTTCTGTCTTATGAGGCAGGGGTCATGTGAAGGAAAGTTCTCCATTTCTCCTCATTTTTGCCCAGCTCTGTTGTGCCTTCATAAGTTCATACCTAAGTTACGCTTACATACCTACGTAGGTAGGTATGTTAAATCTCTGTTTTGAGTGTCCTCCTCGGGTCTTTAGTATATACGGAGTATTCGAATTTCGTACAGAATACAGAGTACAGGCCTGGCATACCTAAGGTTATAAAATATGTATGTACCTGGTACTCTGTAAACCTCAGGTAATCGGCGGCGAGAGGATATCAATTTCCTGTAATGGGTGCCTGTGATGATTGTAATTTGTACCTAATGTTGTGGAAATGTATGAGGTCGTGGGTCCACATAAAACACAAAAGATACCTAGGTACATCCTGACAGGCTGACAGGAACCTTCAAACTCGTAGCTAGGTACCTATCTACCTAAGCTAGATGGTTCAAAACTTGCATCTGAATCGTGCGTTGTTTTGATAGCCCGAAAGGCGCCGTTCGCGATGTCGTTGGCGGCGCAATCGACTCTTTCATCGAGCAACGGAATCGGAACCGTACCACCACAGCACCAAACGCTCAACCCCAAACCCGGCCCCTTGGCTCCCCTCGATTACGTTGTTCCTACGCGTATTACGAACGTACAACGAACCTATTCAAGGCGCCGAAAACTTGAGGTGTTATTATTCTTACTACATCACCGGATCCATGACGTAGAGTCACGCGTAAGCGATCACTATTTTGATGATGGCTCGCGTCGTCCCTATATTCGTGAGGCGTCCGCTTGGTTCAAGATACCGACACGCACTATCAGTACATGGTGGAAAGCCCGCGCCTCCTTCGGCATTACTGAAGATGGAGCTCCTGTGTGCATAGAGGAGTTACTCCGCAAGAGTTCTATAAAAAAGACGACCAAGAAAAAACGACAAACGGAAGGAACAACGGCTCCTAAGCGGGCGCGAAAGGCCTCACAAAAGCAGGCCAAGGAAACACCACAAACAGAAGGATCACCAGCTCCCGAGCGGGCGCAAACGGCCTCACAAGAGCAGGGCAGGGGAAATACACAAGCAAGAAACAAGGAAAATCTGCCGCCAGAGGCTACAGTGACGCAGCAAGAGACGGGACGCAATGCCTTGAACGAGAATCATGCAACCGGGCAGGACAGCGCAATGCAAGACCGGAGTCATTAGAGGGGGGGGTTGGGCTGTCTTCTGTCTTCTTCTTCTTTTCTTTGTCTCTAAATCTGTGCTTGTTCGGTAGCTACTACAATAGGCATATGTACATACGATGCTAGCAGGGAGTGAGGCGCAAATTATGCTTGTTCGGTAGCTACTACAATAGGCATATGTACATACGATGCTAGCAGGGAGTGAGGCGCAAATTATGCTTGTTCGTTGTGACTTTGATTCTGTGACGACTGCGCCCTCGCCTTTTTCGCGGGGTCACCGTGACGAGCGAAATTTTCAAGGCGGGTAATGCAGCACCCGTTATGTCGACTTGTGTTCGTTGAAATTGGGGGTCTCCAAGACACGTCATCTATGCTCTGAGCAGTGAGAATGACAGCCAGGCATGTTGACGAGCTCTCATTTTCGAGTTGATGGTAATTTTCGTTGCTCGTCCCAAAAAGTCTTGGGAAAACGAAAGAGGGTCGGGGTAGAGCTACACATCTTGTCGACCGATGTCGCAACATTATGATCAGGGTGCCGGAATGCCTCCGATGCGAAGAGATCACATACTTGCCGCTGCCAGCTCTGCTGAGGCCGAGCAGCAAAAGAAACACAAATGCCACAATACTCTTTTCAGCCGTAGCTAGTTGTGCAATTCGCCACAACGCCAGAAGTTTGCCATGGAAAGACACGTCTAAGATACAACGGGGCCACTCCCGCGCAAAGAAAAAAGAGCATAAGAAACAATGGAAAATTACAGCCCTGTACTCTAACCACTTTGACCACTGTTCGAGCTCAGTGCCTTCTCCCGCCTTTCTTTGCGCGACGCGACGCGACGTTTGAACAAAACTTCCGCCCTGCGACGCTCACCTCCGTTAACCTTTTCACTCTGGCGATCCTCCCACATGCCCTCGGTGACTTTGACAGTAGAACCAGCATTGCCTGGCAGTGGCAAGGCATAGGGACCACGTATTGACTTGAGGCCAACAACCTTGTATCCCAATGGCCTGGGTAGGGTCTTGAGAGCCGCAAGTTTATCGGGATCGCTCGGCACATTCACCACCCATTTCGCGTCACTGATTACCGAGGCTGGCGGAGTGGCTACCTTCAGCAAGGCCTGCCCGTCTTCGACATGTTCGAAATCACCCCCCGGGCCGAGCGCCCCAATACGGTACTTGTTCATCCATTGAAGCAGATATCTTCGAGCCCGAGGTGGCTCGATGCCCAATTCCTTGAGTTCAGACGATGTGGCGGAGAAAAGGTTGTCCCACGACGAGAACTTGGATGCGTGCTTGCTGAGGCCGCGCCCGATGAGGGTCAGGAAGGTCGGTACGTCGGGGACAAAAGGACAAGGCTTGGGAATCGGGTGCAGAGGTCGCGACTTGTGTAGGAATCGAATCTGCAATCTCTGCGCGGCGGCGAGGCCTGTCTTTGGCGCCAAGAGGCGCAATGAAGCTCGCAGTGTGGTGGTAACGCTCATGACTGCTGCTGCTGCTGCCGCTCTGCTGCTCGAAGGAAAGACATGGTCAGCAAAGCTGGGGAGGCTTGACGAGGCCGTAATTTTCGAATGACGACAGCCGAGGAGCTTTGGAAACGTTCCAATCAAGCGGCAGGGAGAAAAAAAAGGGCGTGACAACGGAACGTACCTCTAGAAACGACAGCTGGGGCTGTGTCGCGACTTCTTTGTATGTGCTGTTTGGTTGAGAACGGGTGACTTTTTCGACATGACCTGCTCAAGAACGCCCTGGGACAAATTTGTTTTACGTAAGCAAGGCTCTGAAGACTTGACGCGCTTTCTGTGATTAACGTGGGGGTGGGTCCTTCTTCCGCTCCGGCCGGCTGTATGTGCCGAACAAAGTCGAGAAGTGTGACGCAGCTGCCATTTATCATGACTTGCATTCTCTTCACTCGTCGTCGTGCGCATTCTGACACTTAGCTCACTTCACTTCTCTCTGCACACCATGGGCAGAAAAAGCCAAATTTTCACACTCTCCCTCAATGAACTCGGATAGTCTCGAATCTCTGAACGCGCAACAATATAAAACTTGAAACGTCAAAAACACACTCCTCGCCCTTCTCTGAGAGAAACGACCCGAAAATGCCCCCAAAGGCACGGCGACGCTCATCCAAAAAGGTGGCTGCTGTGGAATGTGTAAAGCTGGCCGTGAATGGTAGGTAATATTGCCTCGTGAATAACATGCGCGGTACGCAGGCTAATTGCGCCACGGTCCTCCTAGAAACGGTGCCAACTTTGGTCGTACAATACTTGGCCGCGCTGCCGTGGGACAACACACGAGAAGATGCTACTGATGTACTAGATGGACAGCCTTCGAAGCGTCGCAAACTGATGACCGAGCCCTTTCCGGCAATTTGCGTCGCCACTGCAAATACACGGTTTACTCGTCGCGTACAGAGAGGAGACCACACCGATGTCGTAAGGTCCAGCAACAATGCGAACGAGCTCTTGAATATCACGGTGAGCGAACCGGGAAGCTTACTGGTCGCATCACACCCTAAGTCTCCGGCCGGCCTTTTCTCTGTTCTTTTCTCGTTGAAACCGGAGGAAGAAGATGGCAAACTTGCTCTCATTCTTGACGTTAAAGGCGCGAAGAACAAACAGGAAGGTCCTGGCGACATATGGGTCGAGACGGCGTTGACCTTTACGTGCCAGGGCGGACTGATGACGTTCAATATGTCGCTCCGATTGTATTGGAACGAGACGCCTTCGCCCTGTGATTCATTTCCCAGTGCCCGCGAGAGACGTATGACTAGTCGTCTCATCGGCAGCTTTTGGCCCAATACGGACCACAGGAATCAGTCTGTGAGCTCTCCGGCACATTTCTATGAGGCAGCCTACGTTCCTTCGCCGGATGACAACACGTTGGACATTCATGTCCCAGGGCTTGAGTCGACTCTCTTTCCGTATCAGAAGCGAACTCTACAATGGCTCTTAGCCAGAGAGGGCGTCATGTGGTCGCGGGACGAAGCCATACTTCAGCCCCTGTCCCCAAAGCCACGTTCGCCGTCGATGGACTGTTTTCGCACGGTGCAAGACGCCAATGGGAAAGAAGTCTTCGTAAGTGACCTGTTCCAGATAGTGACGAGGGACCGGAAAATGTATCAAAGGGCGGATGAAGTTGTCAAGGGAGGTATCTTGGCGGAGGAGATGGGTCTGGGAAAAACTCTAGAGATTCTTAGTCTTGTTCTTCTACATCGTCGTCCCAACCTTCAGACAGGAGTCAGCAATGATACCGGTGGGAATGGGGTCTATTCCACGGGGGCGACTCTTATCATCGCCCCCCGATCACTACTTGAACAGTGGATTTCCGAAATCGCGCGGCATGCGCCTGGTCTGAGCGTAAAGCACTACAAAGGGTGCAATCAAATGCCTGACGAGGATGATGAAGCAATGGCTGAAGATCTTTGTGGATACGACGTGGTCATCACAACGTACTCTGTCCTCTCAGACGAGCTGCATTATGCATACGAACCACCGGAAAGGTCTCGACGATATGAGAGAGTTTACCGTCGCCGGAAGTCTCCGTTGGTCATGATCTCATGGTGGAGGATATGCCTTGATGAAGCCCAAATGATTGAGAATGGGTATGGTCAGGCAGCCTGGGTGGTGCGGGTCCTTCCTCGCATCAACGCCTGGGGTATCACCGGCACTCCAGTAAAGAATAATGTCACAGACCTCTTTGGTCTGTTGGACATTTTGGATTACGTACCGTACGTCTCTGCACCTCAGGTGTGGCTAGACTTGCTCGCAAAATACAAACCGTTATTTCGGCAACTTTTCGGCTTCATCGCCTTGCGACACACAAAGTCTCTTGTCCGTAACGAGATAATGTTGCCACCGCAGAAGAGGTATGCTATCAGCATGCCATTCACTGCCATCGAAGAGCAGCATTACCAGTCGCTATTCAAGGACATGGCCGACCAATGCGGGCTTCATGTTGACGGTACCCCGAAGACAGATGATTGGAATCCGGAACAATACGAGTCTGCCATGCGAACATGGCTGAATCGTCTTCGTCAAACAACACTACATCCAGAGGTTGGTATTCACAGTCGCCGTTTGTTAGGTTGCCACAAATCAAAGCCGATCCAAACCGTGGACGAAGTTCTCACTGCGATGTTGGTACAAAGCGAAAACTTCATCAGAGCAGAAGAGAGAGTGTACCTGCTCACTCGCTTGACAAGAGGCCAGTTGTATGAGAATGGTCCTCGTGTGAAAGAGGCTATGGCACTGTGGGTTGAGGTGAGGAGAGATACTGAAAAACTGGTATTAAATGCCAAGGAAAAACTCATGGATGCCATTCGCGAGTCTGGCGGGGAGCAGGCGGTCGGCATGGCGTGCGAGCCGGGCCTCGAGGGTGGAGAGGAGGAAAAGTTGGACGACGAGTCGGAATCCAAAGGTAAAATTGGTGAATATCGCCGAAGACATCGGTCAGCGCTCGAACTGCACCACAGAGCGGTATTTTTCTGTGCCAACGCAGCGTTTCAAATCAAAGAGAACAAAGAGATGACTGACCCAGGCTCAGAGGAGTTTCAGCGCCTCAAAGAAATGGAAGACGAAGGCTACGGTACAGCCAAATTGCTGAGACAAGAGATACTGCGCGAGTGCCATGACAAAGCGACCCGTTTTATGGACACAATCCGTCGCAAGGCCTCCCAACAAAGTTTTGCTGAAGTACCCGAGCTCGTTGCGAACCCGCGCAAGGGGATTGAAAGTGGGCTCCTTGTGAGTAATCTGGAGGCGCTCTACGAACAGCTCAATGCACAGGCAAACGTGATTGACGAGTGGCGTGAAGAAGTTGTACAACTGCTCTTGCGGCCTCTAGTCGACGAGGATGACGAGGCCGCGGGCTCGGACACGGATGCGGGTACGGACCAGGCTGAGGGTACTGGAGAAGAGCTTGGAGACTCTGCCAAGTTTCAGGATTTGCTCATGGTATACGTGACTACTCTGAGAGCTGCAATTGCTGATCGCCACGATGCTATAATTGGTCAGATCAATGAACTTTCCAAGCACGAAACGCAGACGTCTCTGAGACTGGCAACAGCTGGCCATGGGCCTGCGCCGGAGAAGATGCTTGAGATGCTGAATTTGAGAGCTAAGATGGACCCGAAGATGCCGACTGTATCCATGCGGGCTGCTGTGACTGAACTTCGCAGCTTACAATCGCGACTATCACCCGATGCTACCCCGGGAAGTCGCGAGGCCCTCGAGGCACAGATTGCTTCTGACCAGCTCCAGTCTATACAGGCGCAGATGAGCAAGCAAAAAAAGGCGGTGTCCGCATTGGAATCCGAAATCGAGGGCTTCAAGGCCACCATGAATGCCCGAGTCGAGTACTATCGCCAGCTACAGGCCGTGTCCGACGCCGTGCTCCCTTACAACGGCCCCAAGACCGATGAAATCATTGACGAGCTCCGGCAAACCGAGGATGAGCTGCGCGAGAAGCTCTCCTCAGCCGAGTCCAAGCACCGCTATCTTCTGAACCTGAGGGACGCAGGTTCCAAGTCCAACGAGCCACGCATGTGCGTCATTTGCCAAATGCCTTTTGTGATGGGCGTCCTGACCGTGTGCGGACATCAATTTTGCAAAGAATGCATTACGCTGTGGTTTAAGTCTCGCCACAACTGTCCCGTATGCAAGAAAGAACTCAAGTCGTCCAACTTGCATAACATTGCCATCAAGCCCCAGGAGTTGCAGGTTCGCAGTGAGGAGACGACGACCACAGTGCAAAGCAGACGCAAGATGGAGCCGTTGTCATCTTTGTCAACCGCACTGACGACGGGAATCTACTCCGAGTTCGATGCCAAGCAATTGGCCGAGATTCAAAATATTGACCTGGATGGGCCGTCGTATACGACCAAGATTGACATGCTAATTCGGCATCTGTCGTGGCTGAGGGTATCGGACCCTGGAGCGAAATGCATCGTGTTTTCTCAGTACGTAACTAGTCTGATTATTGAACTTGAATGCCACACATGTACCACCAACTCCCATTCGATGACTTTGTAGAGCTCTGCTTTGCTCTTCGGGATATGGTGCTTTCCCTCTCCCCCTCCCCCTTCCACTTGACCCTCGTCTTCTTCTTTCTCCCCTTTCAAAACAAACTCGGCCCCGCCATATTGTACGTACTAACTCGACACAGATATCACGACTTTCTCCAGATTCTGCGCAATGCCTTTGGACGATTCCGCATCGGACACGCGTCCATTGACGATACCAGAGGCATTGCCAAGTTTAAGGAGGACGCAGACGTCCAGGTATTTCTTCTCCACGCGCGGGCTCATTCCAGCGGACTCAATCTCGTCAACGCCAGCCATGTCTTCCTCTGTGAGCCGCTCCTCAACACCGCCCTGGAACTGCAGGCAATTGCACGGGTCGACCGCATCGGGCAGCAGCGCGAGACAACCGTCTGGCTGTACCTCGTGTCGGGCACGGTGGAAGAGAGCGTGTACAACCTCTCCGTGCAGCGACGCATGAAGCACTTAGGTAAACGACGAGGCCTTAACACCCGCGCTGGTCAGGCCAACACGACCCAGAAGACCAGAAAGTCTAGAAAGGCCAATAAGGCTACCGCGGCGACGCCGGACATACTCGATGCCAGCTTTGAAGCAGCCAATACGCTGGAGCTTGAGCACGCAGCCCTGTCCAAGCTGATGAGCAAGGATACATCGGCGGGCGAAATGGTCGACAAGAATGATCTGTGGGAATGTCTGTTTGGCACTGCTGCGCGGGCAGCGGGGAATGCGAAGCATCATAAAGGGGACGAGGCGGCGGGAAAGATGCAGGAGAAGGCAGTCATGAATTATTTGGCTGGTGAGGCGGCTGTGGCACGTGTTGACACTGCGAAGAGGCCACGACGTACGTGTACAGGATTGACGTGATTTTGGGGTCTTGACGAGCTTTGTGTGGCCATCACGCAATACCAACACCGTCTACACGGTTTGGGCTGGTGCTGGTCAACACGTACGCTTGTACTAATCACTTCAAATGGGAAGCTTGGTATACACTTGGATCGACTGCATTGAGACTGGGTAGATAGATTGCGGGAACACAGAGCCGTTTCAGGGGTATGTGCTCGTGATTCTCGACTTAGTGACGTGAGGCAGGCGTGTTAGAATAGACATAGATAGATAGCTAGAAATGTGTGGCTTTTTCTGCAGATGAAAACGTATACATGAAGTCGAAGAGGTAGGTACTTAGTATGAACGAGTGGGTAGATTTCTGCAGGTATGTACTAATGAATAGACGAACCCGTCACATACTCTGACACCGTCCCGTTGGACCGTTGTGGTCACTGGTGGTTCACTAATAACTGCGCCCATCAATGTCAACGTCGTCTTGTTTGTTTGGCACACTCTGTGGAGAGCATCCCCATCACTGATCAGAGTGGATGAACGTGCCTCTCGCTACCTTGTACAGTGTATTAAAGTAAACAAAACAATCTGATGTATACTTTTCCGGGGAACCTTGCCGGAAAAAATGGAACTGCGGGAGCCTGGGATGCCCACTCCTGAAGCCGCAAAAAGCAAAGAGCTCAGTTCTCATGGAAAAGTGTTGGCCATGTGCTCTAGCCACGCGCAATCGAATTCTATCCCGCACAGGTATGTCAACATGTCACCGAACGGTGAATTATGTAAATTAGCAATATCGGTCCATGAGGTGAGGTGTTTCTTTGAAATTTTAAACTCGAGAACCTTGGGCTTCTCGCAGTGAGCCCTTGCAAGTTGCTCCCTTTTATTTTGTTCATATGCTCAGAGTTTTGTCTTTCCAAATACATCTACATATCGTCTGGCATCGTATACTGCACCTCCAATGGGTACACTGATCATTGTTTCGTACACATGCGCACGCATGTCTCTACCCCAATATCGAGCTTACATAAAAAAAAAACACCCTCATCACTGCGGCGCACACTCGAGGAAACATCTCATTACATCTTATCACGTTACGAGACAAGTACAAGCCATGTCGATCCCCTATTTGGCAACAGATCTGACACGCTTCGCGACCGGACGGTGCATGTGGTGCTCGGGGATCCAGCTCTCGTCGTACGTCTTGGAGCCGGTAGCAGCGCCGGCCGAGTCGGAGGCCGAGAGGGCGGCGTCGGCATCAGCAGAAATCTTCTTGGCCTTCTTGCCGATGGGGGTCTTGGTGCGCTTGGCCGGGGGGAAGAGGGCTTCGATCCATGTCTTGTAGACAAAGTAGAGCGTGCCGGCGAAGACGCCGGAGAGGACCAGGTAGAGGAAGATGCTGTCGCGATGGGTGCTTGTTAGCGATTGCCGTGCTTCAGATCATGCTTGGGCCAGCTTCATGCAAATAAGTTGGGCATCATGGCGAGGACGGAACAACATACATTTGAGGGTCGAGAAGGCTCGTAGGAGCTTCAACGATGGAAGCCGGGCCTTCGTGCACCACAATCTGGTGCACTTGGTTCGTTCCGCTGGCCACCACAGCGGCGAGCTGCAGCTTCACATCCTGCGGCTGCATGTCGAGAACGAACGGGTAGGTGAGGCTCTTGGTCTCGCCGGCCTCGATGGCATGGTTGTATTGTACGGCGGTCAAGTTGTGAAGGATGCTCTGATACTCGAGCGAGCCCTCGGGGAGCGCCTTGGGGTTGGCGACGAAGCCAGCCAGGAAAGCGACCTGGATAGGGCCATCCTCGTGGTTGGTGAACTCGACGAGAGCTGTTGTCGCGTGGCCGTTGACGAGGCGCACGCCCAGGACGTCGGCATCGGGAAATGTCGTTTTCACGCTGGCCTTGAGCTCCGGCTGCGACGGGGGAGCGCGATCGTTGGCGGCAGCGGCATCATCAGCCTGACCAGGACAGGTATGTTAGTCCTCTTGAACACATTTTCTCCATAAACGTCATTGGACACGTGGGCAGAAAAGAAGACGCGCTTCACATACAGCGGATGCACCGAAGACCTGCAGAGCAAGCACGGGGAGTAGCGAGGAGAACAGCATCGCGATGAGGAGGCGGATACCAGTCGAGAAGAAGAAGAGGGGGGTAATAGATCGAAGGAGAAGACGAGTGAGTCGAGAGATGCAGAATATCCACGATTCAGTAGACCACTCAAGCAATGGGGAAGAGGCAGAAGGAAGATGAAGCCTTGCTTTTCAAGGGACAGAGTAAGGCGAGACGAGATGCGGCAAGCTGGCAAAGCTGCAAGCTGTCGCGCAAGTCAAGTGGGTCGGTTCGAGGGCCAACGGGGGCTGGCACACCCCTGAAGGCAATGAACACGTCAAAACCTAAAAGGTGGCCTGAAGGCTGAAGGGACCCCCAACCCTGGAGCCAGGGACGCCATGGCCCATGACACGGAGATTCAGAAGCCTGTTGCCGGCGGCCGCACCGCATCGCGCCGCACCGAATCACATCGTATCGCCCGCCGGCGACGGTATTCCCGTGAATCCCGTCCCGCGTCCGTTGGGTTGAACTCGCCCTACTCCATGTACCTATTGACTCACACAGGATACCATCGGAAAACTTCATGTCCGCCAGAATGTCGCCCGGCGAATACCCAAATGTCGTCGCAAAACGGGCCAGAATATGAGCCAACGTTCGTCGCATGCAGTGAAATTGGTGTAAAGTAAAAAGAATTGAATAAAAAGAGTATGTACCTACCTATGTATAGGTAGGTAAGAGTAAGAAAATGAGGCAGGTACCTAGACTAGATGGAATAGTATGTCGAACAAAATCTTAACAAAAAAGCCGCTTCATCAACGCCGTCCCATGACTATTTTCATTACGCCAATCATGCCGAATATGCTTCCTTTTTCCTTCATCTCAGCCACATCTTCTGCCCGACCGCGTCTCATCAGTTCTTCACCACACCACTAACAAGCCAAGTAGAAAAAGCGCAACCCATGCGGCGAGCGCCAAGCCAGGCATCGCGACCGTCCCCGCGCTCGTTGGCGTCCTCGCCTCACCCGGGAAATTACACGACACCACGGTGCTGTTGGCGACCCGGACCCCATACGTCATGTTGAAGCCATACATGCCCGGCTGCGGACATTTGAACTGAATGGCCGCAGGACAGCTCTGCACCACCTGGTAACAGATATCTTCGCAGGGCATGAGTTCATTGTACGGTCCGGGTTGGATGGTCTGGTCGATGAACGCGTTGCGTGATGCATTCTGCGACGGCAGTTTGGCCAGTTCCTGACGGATATCGGCCGGCAAGAAGGTGCCGTTAGGGAATGCCTGGTTTACGTTTCGTACGACGCTGAAGGGAGATCCGCTGAGAAAGTCTTCGCACCGGGGGAGGCTGACGGTGCAAAGCCATCGTTTGTAGGCTCTTTTGCAGTCCTCGCATGTTCTGGCGAGCGAGTATCGGGATGTCCTGTCAGCTTCGCACTGTATTTGCTGCATGACTTTGAGGAAGTTGTCATATATGCTCTTGGCTTGCTTGTCGTATGTTTTGGCTAGCTCGGTGTTGTTGAACTTGCCATCGTTTCCTGGCACCGCGTATTGAATCTCGTCGCAGAACTCGAGGTCTGTCACGACCTTGCAATTGGGTGCTGTGTTGCAGATTAGTCGTGAAAGCTTATATTTGTACATCTACGTACCCAACATAGGATGTAAATATATACAAGGGGAGAGAGAGGATTCATTTAGGTGCCTCAGTTCGTTCACGTACCAGCATTGGTCTGAAAAGTCGTGCCTTCGAAAACAATACTTCCGCGCTTTCTCGAGCTTCCGCTTGCATCGTCCTGCCTCTTCACATTCACCGTCGTATTGGCAGGTAGAACGAGCATCCCGCTATAAGATGTTGTCGCGTTCAGTCCCAGCACATAAAACTGCTGCTTTGGCAGACCACCTGGCCCTCTAAGCGTCATCGAGGTCTTGACCATTTCGTTATTCTTTGCAGTTCCGTGACCGTTGCTGCCGATGGGCGCATTGTTCTCCAGCCCGCAAGCTGAGCGACGAAGGCCGTCTAGCACTGGCCAGTCTTGCCCGCTCACGTAGAGCTGATAAGGCGGGTCCTCGCTCCAGACCTCGCGAGTCTCGCTAACATCGTCGGTCAAGTTGCGTGTCATCAGAAGCGCGGCTGTCGAGTCGCTATCCATCCAAAGCAGCTCTGCACCGTCCTCCGCGTTGCTCTGATAATCGTGAAAGTAGTCGGTACTCGACGCCGCAACCTGGTAATTATACACGCCCTCGTAGTCATCCTCAATGTTTGGCGCATAGATACCGATGTAGACGTCGGTCGTTGCATTGATGAGGCTTACTGTCACCGCACCTTCCTCAAAATTGTGAGCTGTGAAGCCTTGTGTCACTTCTCCACTGGTGCTGTTTGTGATTCGGGGGCATCCTACATCTTTGTCTGTGCCGTTGGACAAGAACAGAATTAATTGTGGTGGCTTTGGTCCGGACTTGTTGCTCTTGTCGGTGTCGTTACCCTTCGGCCGTATTGTCGGTTGTAGACATGTGTTCGCAGATATGTACATGGTGGTATTCATGCCCTCGTAAACCGAGGCATCCGCCGTGTCATATGGGTCGTCATCGTCGTCGTCGTCGTCATCTCGTTTCCGACTGGCCGGATCGGTGCTGTTGCCCAGGGATCCTTTCTTGATGATGTAGCATATCGGTGTGTTGCCAGGCTGAAGATTAAAGGCCAAAGGCGCTTCGTCTCCGAGGGGAATGGTGTCGCCAGCACGGCCGCCGAGTATGCTGCGCCCCAGGAAGTTGAGAATAGGTTCATAAAATGGGGTATGAGAGCCGAGATCGTCGTTGCCTGCTATGGAACCCAAGTCGGTCCAGGAGGATGATGATCTGGACAAGGAGTCGAGAGGGATTTCGAAGGCGACAGCTCCCTGGGGGGCTAGAAGCAGGAGATACAGTAGGAACAGGCACACCGTGGCGGCGAGCGAAGCTGCAAGCCGCGATTGCAATGGGCTCAGCTGCATATTAGGCCCCTGGATCCACCGGAAAACGACCTGTCGTGCCAAGAAAAATTCCAACTGCGAGGGGGTCAAACGAATGTCTTGGTGTTGTTCGATGGACACTCTTTCGCCGACGCCGTTTGACCAGATGGGATTGGAATCAAGACGAGCGAGCAGTAATCCATCTCTGGTCGTCGGCCGTTTTACCTCATGGCGAAGTGATCGAGACGTAACGAGCAGACGAAAGTAATCCAAGTCAACAGCTGAATAATGGAAACGAATGTTGACCAAAGTGCCGAGGAACTGCGCATGTCGGGGCACTGGGTTTATCGGGTGGGTAATATGAATCTGGACGCAGCCGATCGACGCGTGCTTCTTTGCATGTGGTGGGGCGCAGCCACTGTAAAGTGCGCGGCGGCAGCATTGTGTCCGCTAAATTGCTATCCGAGCAACGGAGATGTACGAACCAACTTGACGGTCTCTGTAACTGATACCGACGGTTCGGATGGCTTGAAAGTGCAACCCAAAAGAGCTGTACGACGACGACAAAGACGACAACGACGATAAAGACGACAACGATGATGACGAAAAAGTCGAGACACCATGGGCCAGTCAATTGCGACGGCATCTGCCCCTACCCTACCTGGCACTGCTTCCGTAAATCAAAACTCACGAATACGCGTTTATCTCACAAGTGGTCTGCCACATATATAATAATATGTACTGGGTTCATGGACTCCCCGCCTGGCCTTTGGGGTGACTAACGTGGCACAATTACATTTCTTACGGGCAGTGAGGCAGCGATTTTCAACCCAGATAGGCACCTCAGCGATATCTTACGACGAGAGAGAATATAGAGTAACGATAAATAAATCAACTTTTCAGTCACATATCTCTCCCCAAATCTCCCCGCATCGTAAAACATTCAATCCAATACTTCCAAATGGCATCAGGTCCTCGTCCACCTACCAAACGCCCATTCTCGTCGATACTTAAACACCATATTCGCGACGCGAAGGAGACCCATCCCTCGTTGCCGTCCATTGCCCACCGTCTGACTATATTATCCAGTATCGTAGCTACCGTTGCCGAACGTGGTCATTGTAGAGTCATGCGTCTTCAGCATCGCCTCTTGGGAAGTGACGAGTAGAAGCAACACCTTCTTCATAGAATAGATCAGGCGCTCTTCTCCGAGAATCTACTTCGCCATATAAAGTCCTGGCGCTCATTCAGACTTATCGAGGCCGCCAGTCTTGGACCGCAAACCAGCGGAGGTCGAAGCCGGCTGCTGGAAGTATCGGCTGAGAGTGGGGACCATGAAAGATCGAAAGATGATCTCGGCACCTCTGCAAAAACGTCAGCATATTTGGACAGACAGACGGGCTAGGAGTGTCCATCACGGCGGCACAGCAGTGAATCAGTAAAGAGAGATGCTTACCGGAACGGAGGCAGGGACAGCCACAAGAGGAAAATGAACTTGAAGACGAAGTAGAAGGGGAACCAGTATACAATGTTGAAGAAGCTCTCGAGGACGGTGAAGGACGAGAAGACGACCCAGTACTGCAAACAGGATGCAAACCATGATTAGCTTCAATCACCACTGCAATCAACGTAGGGTATCAAGAAAAGAACGTTTGCGTACCGTCAACCACTGGGTGTCGTCATCCTTGTCGGCAGTGAACAGGGCATGAAGAGAGTAGTAGCCTGGAATGACAAACCCGGCAATGTTGGTCAAAAGCTGACCGCCGAGGTTGAGGATAATGAGGAAGAAGTAAAGCGCGCCGACACCGATGACGGCATAGGCCTTGGGGACACCGGCCTGCCTTTCAAGCTTGTTCAAAGCTGGATACTTGGAAAGCTGTGGTACTCAAGCAGGAGGAGTGAGGTAGAGTTGCTCCGCGTTAGTAGACAGGTAGTAGGTAGTAGAAGAACCGAAATGTGAAGGGATTGGGCAAGAGTGTGCGCGAAATAGGACTCATCACGGACCTCTTTGTCCAAGGAAGCGAGGTAATTCTGCGCCTTTTCTTGAGCCGACATTCTAACGGTGTCTTTGCTTTCGAACGTTCAGTCGGATAGATTGCGGAGTTGTGTTGTGAAATTCTTGCTAGCTGGTGATGAGAAGCTTGTGATGAACGCGGGCGCAATGGAAGGTCTAAAGATGCAAGAACGTCAAGAAACAAGTCGAACCCGAAAGCTTAGGTACGCAATGGCTACGCAAAATGTGGACGGACGGATAGAGTGGGGAGTGGAAGCGAGCATGCATCGAGATTCGAGCGTTATCTGGTTGGTCACTCTGTTCAGTCTGTTTGCGGTGGGAAGCTCGGATGCGAATCATGCAATCAAGTGCGACTTAGGTACCTATGTATCATTATGTAACCTATGTGCATATGTACATTGGTACTTGTCACCGACCTTCGGACGACAACTTCGTCATGGATGGCCTCCAACTCCAACAGCTCCCGTGCCGTCCCTTCCTTCCTGAGTCCTCCCATGATCATCCCTTCGCTTCGCTTCCTTCGCCCTCGCCTTTTCGCCTCTTCGCCTTTCCCACTTTTTTTCGATTGATACGATCTTGTCTGATGCAATGACAACTACGGAGTACAACATACATACATATTCTAAAATACCTACATACATACCTACCTAGGTACGAATGTAGCAGCGTGTCAGCACCACGAACCTTTGGCCCTTGGGGGGCGCGAACCATGGTTCAATCCCCCAAAGCATACTAGCCCCTTGCTAATTAGCACATGGCACGCAACAATCGTGGGTCGAAGCGCCGAACGCATCAAATGTACCAGGTCCGAGACATCATAATCACGATCAGTCGACCTGTTCAAAATGCTGGTCCTGGCGCCAAGCACCGCCGATACAGAGGCCAGCCACATTATGATCGGGTTTTCAGCTACAATTCAGTGAAGCCAGCGCAGAGACGTGGATGACCTCGATTGAATCCAGTTTCACCGACTGAAAAACTCTGCTGGCGAATCCCGATCAGCGGCGATCTCACAGCTTCATTACTGACGGGTGAAGTTCTGACGCCACATCATAGGAGCAATCTCCTGCGCAAGTGGATTCATGTCTCGAGCACACTTGGGCCATCTGCTCAGGTTTGGAACTCCGAATTTGTCGTCAAAATGTGTGCTCAAAATGTCAAAGAGGCCAAGCCGCTGCCAGATCTCATGAAGAGGTCCATCGTTCTTGGCTCAATTGAAAACAATGGGGGGGCGATTTCGCTTGCCCATCGAAACTCCCTCACCTAGAGAGCAACACGGAACTCTTACAGATGTCATACCTAATAAGTAGGACACGGAGGCACCTCGATAGGTAGGTATGTTATTATTAGGTACGGAGTACCTACAGGCTACCTGTCACCTAGCAGCCCCGCACTACGTCACAGAACTTCCTCACGGTCGCGTAGCCGTTTACGGAGTACAAGCGCCATGCGCCTTCACTGTTCAGCAACTAGCGGTCTACATACGGAGTTACATACGGACTCCGGAGTACCAGGTATGTAGATGCCTATATTATCGCAATTGATAGGTGACGCCGTGGAAGCCGCGCGAAGGGGAAAATACAAACGTACCAACATCACACGGAGTACATGATATGTATCCCACCAGGTCCCAACCCTTTGCAACCCCGTGCATACGTTGTGCTCACCACAACGTGGTCTGCAAGATACATACCCGCGCTATGTACTTGTGAGGTATAGGTGGTCAGTCTGAGAAAACAGGACCACCTCAATGAGAAGAGCCAGTCTTCAATGTTCATTGAATCATACACCACTCGCGCTTCTCTGGAATCTAAGCTCATCTAACTGCGAGCTTGCTTATGTAACGGCGTTCTTGCGGCGGCTGATCCACTTTTCGGCGCTGCTGCAGCCTGCTCGGCCTTTTGACTTGGTTGGCCCAATGTGATAATGTTTTGCTTGCCAAATGCCGCCTGGCGCCTTACCTTATTGCTGCCGCTCCTACCTTTCTCGCTCTGCCCCAGCCCGCTTTTATTATCAGTGTTCTGCCTCCTCTTCTCGTTGGCCTCGCAACAGAAAACAACACCAACATCTTGTCGCAGCTCGATAATCGACGAACCACGACAGGGTGCGCGAAATCATCACCTGCTGCATTGCATCTTTGGCCGGGCATACGACACATTTGCTTCTGTCCAAGCCTTCTTCTTTTGTTATTTTTGGGATCTCGCATCGCTTGCCGTGGAGCCGCCGGGCGGGTGAGTTTTGCGTTTCTCGGTCCGTCAGCCAATGTTTGTTGATCGGTAACCTCCGAAATTTCAAACCGCACAGAACACCATATGGCACACATCATGGACCAAGGTACGTCGCCTCGCTTTGCTTTGGGTTGATACTCCAGACATGGTTCAAAGAAACAAGGACATTTACTGCCCATTACGTGTCGAGTGTATGGCGACAACTTGCCCTGACTGTCCTTTCTTTTTGCTCTCGTTTGCAGACAATTCAGCAGCGCGTACCGCCATCAAGGCGAGGAAGCGTCCGCACTCTCGCGCCTCGACCACGTCTATTCATAGCGCTGCAACACAACCGACGATGGATCATTCGGGCTTTGCAGACTCGTCTGCCATGTATGCCGGACAATGGCTTTCCAATGACCATGTTCATGGAAAGGACATGAGCTCCGCTCCGCAAATGTCTCCCGAGGACATGATTATCCAGGCTGCAACGCATATGCAAACAGGAAACCATGATTTTGCTGTAGATGCATCCATGGGAGCAGCCATGAGCCATCACCACCACATGGCCTACCATCAGCAACAGCAACAGCAACAACAACAACAACAACAACAACAACAACAACAACAACAGCAGCAGCAGCAGCAACAACAGCAACAACAACATCAACTTCATCAACACCAACAACAGCAACAACAACAACAACAGCAACAACAACAACAACAACAACAACAACATCAGCACCAACACCAACACCAACAGCATCTCATGAATAGGCGTCCTCTCCCAAATGATCAATACAGTGCCGTCAACGCCAGTTTTACTGATGGCGACAGCCAGATGCTGGATCGTGATGAAAATGAAGACTGCGACTCTATTTCCGGACCGATGGGAACAGCGAAACCGACTACCACAAGATCTAGTGCTAATAATGAGCTTGAGATGAGACAACTCTTCACTGTCAATCGTCACCGAAATCTAAGAGAGGTCGCCGGGGAGCTTCATGGAAACGAGCGAGGGCCCAACTCGGAGCGAACTCGCCAGGTTTTCGCGATGCTATGGTATGCCACGGCCCAAGATGCTATACATTCACGTTGCTGACACCACAATTTAGGATCAATTCTGTTTGTTCGAAAGGCAAGGGCTCCGTCCCTCGTGGTCGTGTATATGCCAATTATGCCTCAAGATGTGCTACTGAGAGAATCACGGTCCTCAATCCTGCTAGCTTCGGAAAGTTGGTCCGCGTGCTCTTTCCCGGCCTGAAGACTCGCCGCTTAGGCGTCAGAGGAGAATCCAAATATCATTACGTCAATTTCTCTATTGTTGACGATCAACCCGAGTTGAAAGAGTCACAACCACCCATTCCACGGCCACTGCCCGAAGCCAAGGCCTTTTCACCATCGATCAAGTACGTTGGGCAAGCCATTTCGTGTCATAATCGCAAACTACTCGAGACACTTATGCTAACGACATGTAGTCCTGTCACTCGAGAGAACGCCGCCATCCGTAGCTCTCTTCCCTCTCCAACAGATGCTGGTCAAGCCAAAAGACTTAAAGTTGACCATCCTCAATCTTTTGGCGCCTCGCACAGTTTCTACAATTTGCCAGACCTGGCTAGCATCGATAATATGAAGACCACGTCGGCCAAAACGGGACTCGAGCTCTCTTTTCTGACGTCGAACGATGACCCGCTGAATCATACTGAGGTGCTCGCTCTTCCTGCAATCGAGTCATACTTGCCACAGGGAACAGATTCTGACGCTGCGAAATCATTGTCCGCGCTTTACCGTTCTCACTGTACATCACTGGTCGAGTGTATCCGATATTGCCGTGAAAAGACATTTTTTCATCTCTATACTTCGTTTCAAGGAACATTGACGATGCCTGTCCAGAAACTTTTCGCGAACCCGGCTTTGGCACCATGGATTGAGGGATGCGATTATGTGCTATACCAACGCATGATGAGCATCATTTCGGGTCTTATCCTTCAAGTCGTGCCCAAGCCGGTACTGGACACGCTTCGAAACATCTCGGAGGGCCTGGTACCGCACATTCGCGAGTCATTTCAGGGTCAACCTCAACATGTTCTCTCGGCGAAAGAATCCCCTGCAGCAATCTTCGCTGGTCTTATTGACCGAGCCCTGCGGGTGAACCTGACAGCCCACGCGGCCGCCAACATGCTGTCCAATCCCGCCAACAGGGACCAGATGTATGTTGACTGGATCACCATGATTCGAGCACGTAAAGTGGCCGAATGCGTGCCCACGCGTGGCATGGACGATGTGGTGGATATCCTTATATCCGAAATGCGGGATCTTCTGGACCCTGTCAATGTTCCTTGGGAGGTTGAGTGTCTCACGATTTACGGAGACGTCGTCACCCGGAGCGGCAGACAAGCTGATGAGAACAGCGGAGCCAACTCTACGGGTCAAAACGTCCTAGACAGATGGGTCAATTTTCTTCGGAGCCTTCCCAACAAATTTGCCTATGCGTCGCACACGAACATCGTATGGTGTGTTGAGCGAATTGGCACCTCGGTCATGCGAGATCTTACTCTTGCTCAAGGCAAGAGCTTCGGCTCTTGGTGGGTGACGAAGACGTGGGTTGATGAGATGGTCTGCTTCTTGGCGGAACAAGGGGGTTTCATGAAACAGAAGCCTCAAGTGCAGCGACCAGTCGACACCAGCATTCATATCCAGCCAGCAGAGAAGGAAAGCAGCCGCCAGACGTCACGGCATAGTACCAGTAGCGATGATTTGAACCTGTCTAGCCTGTCTCAGTCGCAGCCTGGCAGAGCACCCTTTCCCCCTCCACCGAGTACGAACCAGACGTCGGCCGGAGTGAGTGGGCCAGATCCTCATGATGATAGCGGTATTGGTATTCGGACACCAGATGAGGAATTTCCCATGGAAAAGTTCTCGTTTGGCGGCGCGGAGAATGGAGAAATGGCACCAGAGTCGGATTTGGCAGCCGAGGCAGTCTCATAGCTGTATCCAGGTCCGGCGGCAATGTTTTCCTTTTCTTTCTTGTTTTTGGGGCCTGAGGGGAGGGGGGAGTATGGATGGCGGCGTTTGGTCGTTGATGACTTGGAATAGGGGTCGGTTTCAATACCCATTGTATCATTTTGTTTAGTGCGTCTTTCCAACCATCGCGTCTACCGAAAGACGGCTGGTATAACGTCAGGAGATGAGGACACGACTGGCCGGTGGGCTTAAGGTTAGCGACGTCATGAAGTTTTCTTGCCCGTTGGCTTGCAAGGGGAAACCGTGGGGGACTTTTCATTTTCTTACTTTCTTGGGAAAAGATGGACGTTTTTACGAAGATATAGATGTCATGGTTGACACGAAGAACAATTTTAATGGGGGAGTTTCATTTATTTAGGTGTATCTATATTTAGGTTGGCATTGTACATAAATGAGATATGCATGAAGTTTGATCATTGGAAAGAGGCCATTATGGCCGTTGACGAACTACATACATGAGACAGTACATACACTATCAGATGTGCGAGAAGCTGGGGCGGTTGGTCCCTGAGCCCGTTCACATGAGTCGGAATGTCACACTCTACCAAAGATAGCTACACATGTATGGATGTCAATAACAGGCTTCGTCGTTTCATCTGGATCGTGGTGGAGGTTATATCAAGTTGTGATTGATTGTTAGGGAACGCCGAGGCTGAAAGATGAGTCAACTATTCGTTGAGCGCCTCCGTACTACCTATGTAGATGGCGTTGCGCTGCTTACCACTCTTGTTTATTTTCCTTCTTACAAGAAGAGTCCACCTTTCTATTTATTATGCTAATTTCTTGGATGGCGGGGATTGCATGCGAAGAACATGCGCTCAAAGATGGTGTCGTCGGTTGTACTTCCGCAGACAACTTGTCGTTTCAAACGTGGACACCGTATCACGTGAAAGAGTCTTGGAGAGCGCTCAGAGCGTTTGCGAAGCCACTAACATTGCCGCCAACGGCCCCTGCATTGCTGCCTAGAGTCTAGACTCTAGACTGGTGGCTTGGCCTCATTCGGCGTTTAGGTACGACTATTAGGTACATGTACTGTACCTATGTACCCATACAGACCAGGTTCACTCACTTTGCTCTGACTCGATTTATTACTCACCCGACTTTCCTGGATCCCGCCTTGTTCCCCTGCTCCGTTTTATGACATGCGTGTTCTATATCCGTCAACTTAGCGATATACCACTTCCTGCGTTCCTGTTGCATTTCCAATTGATATATTTGAGAACTTCGGAAGGCTTACTTTTGTGCGCCTGAACGTAATCTTACCTGCTGTCACTCAGAACAGAAGTGCCGCCTTTTTTTTTCTTTTGGCGCTTCGGCCTCTTCACTGGTCCGATTCCGGAATCCGGCCAGCGCATAACACTTGAGCGCTCACGCGGACCGTAAGACATCATGGGCAGTTCAATGTACAACAATGCTTCGGGAAAGGGTTGGATAGTTCAGAAATTTGGAGGCACAAGCGTTGGCAAGTTTCCTGACCGGGTGAGTTCTGGTACTTGGCCTTTGATCTTTCTCATTATCCCCTGTCTCTGTATCGTCAAGCCGGAGGGGTGCAGGTTGTGCGTACGTGAGTTACTAATTCGTGATTTCAGATTTCTCGTGATATTGTCAAGTAAGTTTGCATGCAGCAGCGAGCAGTGGTGTATGCATTGCGCTTTGTTGCCATGTGCGTGGATAATCTAACGACGCTCGTTCAACAGGCCAAGCTTGTTAAAGAATCGCGTGGTCGTGGTGTGCTCAGCAAGAAGCACGGGAAAGAAAGCCGAGGGCACGACCAGTCGGTGAGTCATTTTTGTCGCTTCAGAGCTGGGTCATTGCCAGCTTACAGCTCTCTATCAAGAGGTCTATGACTATGGATCTGCCAGTTCTTGCTGGGTTCCCCTCCGCCTCTTCTACGCTTGGGGTCGATGACACCACTATTTACACCCTTCGTCACAGGTTGCTCGCCATTTATAATGTATTGAAGGATGTCAGCTTTGCCTATGCGAACAGCTCGCAAGAAGAGCAGAATGCGCTCATGGAGCAAGCCAAGGGACTTATTACAGAGATTGTCAACGATCACGTCTCTGCGGCCAAGTCATTTGTTCAAGACGTCGACCTCAGGGAGGCTTTGACGTCCAAGATTGAAGCAGAATGCCAAGAGCTCATCGAATACATCATGGCTGCCAAGCGTTTCAATCTCGAAATCAACTCAAGAGCCAAGGATCGTGTTATTAGTTTTGGAGAGCGGTTGTCATGCCTATACATGACGGCGCTGCTGCACAGTTCGGTATGTCTACACGAGCCTTTCCCGGAAGCTTTTCCTTTGTTCAACACTCTCCCGTTCTGGCCCCTCTTGTACGTCAGCTTCTGCGTGCTGATATACAGACCCTCACTGGGTCGCTTTCATGGTACAGGGTGTCGATGCAGAATACGTCGATCTTTGCGATGTACTGCACCATGATCCCACAGCACAATTAGATGCCGCTTTCTATAATGCTGCCTCAGCAGCGTTCGTTAGAAAGCTCGAGGCATGTGGTGACCGTGTGCCAGTCGTAACGGGATTTTTCGGTAATGTACCCGGCAGTCTCATCGATGGCGACATCGGGCGTGGATACACAGATCTTTGTGCTGGACTGTGTGCAGTCGGACTCAAGGCAGATGAGCTCCAAATATGGAAAGAAGTCGATGGCATCTTCACAGCTGATCCTTCCAAAGTCCCCACGGCTCGATTGCTTGCGTCCATCACCCCATCGGAAGCGGCTGAGTTGACCTTCTACGGGTCAGAGGTCATTCACCACCTCACCATGGATCAAGTTATCCATGCTCAACCACCGATACCGATTCGCATTAAGAATGTGACGAACCCCCGGGGAAACGGCACCATTGTGATACCGGACCCGGTGCTTTCGGCCAGTCACCAGCTCCATCGCAGTACCCCTTCAGAAGTCCAGCTATCATCTGCCAAGTCTGTCAAGTCTCCCAAGCGCCCTACCGCCGTGACGATCAAGGACCGCATCAGTGTCATCAATGTGCATTCGAATAAGCGATCAATCTCACACGGCTTCTTCGCTCGGGTCTTCTCCATACTCGACAAGTACGCCATCTCAGTCGATCTCATCTCTACGTCCGAAGTTCATGTATCATTAGCGATTCACTCTGGGAGCATGCATGCCGACAATTTTGCCAATGCAAAGCAGAGCTTGGCAGAATGTGGTGAAGTGAGTGTGCTATCCAACATGGCGATTTTGAGCTTGGTGGGCGCGGACATGAAGAACATGATTGGTGTCGCTGGTCGGATGTTTTCCACACTTGGTGAGCACAGAGTCAATATGGAAATGATCTCACAGGGTAAGCTCTCCAAAAACTGCTGTCCCGTAAACTGAATGGACCGTAAAGGGAGCGGTGATTAATTATTATCTTTTGCTGGCTCTAGGTGCCAGCGAGATCAACATATCATGCGTTATCGACGCCAAAGACGCCACACGCGCCATGAATGTCTTGCATACGCACTTGTTTACGTTTCTCGACTGATGAGAGGAGGCGACTTGGATTGGCGATGGAATGACGACGAGGGCAGAATAAGAGACCGGGCTCGGACTTATGCTCATACTTGTACCTCGTGTCTCTACTCATCTGGGGTCGGATCATAGGCATGAAATACGGTGCTTGCGCTCCGATAAATGCATCAGAACTTGAACTGAAGAACGAAAATGCGTAGTGGACTGGAGCAGATTTCGCGGAGAGTGCTGATGATGCGAGTTGGAATTTGGAACGAAGATGCTTTGAGCAAGATTGTCGGTTCATCACCCGCAGCAGACAGAGTGCTGCGACTGCCAAGAAATGGCGTTTTAAAGATGATATTTCGCTTGATATACATAGATGCAATTTGGCGCACACAGCTCATTTTTACACGTGGACGATGACGTGATGTGTCTCTTCGTCGATATTTTTAGAAGTTCGGTACTTCTCATGTGCCGTGCCTGCAGTCCAAGAAAGACACGAAACGTCGCGTCTTTGATGATTATTGGAGCGATCATAAAGGTATAAGTTATAACATAGAATGAGGGGCTGGCTTGGCTGTGCGGGGCAGGGGGTCGCCTCACCTTCGAAAGCGCTTCACCAACGGCCAGATACTTCAAGTGGCCTGGGTCATTGACGACGTCGGCATTAACAACGTGGCGCAAGAACGTGGCATCTCGCAGCTATCTCATCGAAAACATCCCCTCGCGACAACTCCTCACGACAACCGTCGATTGGCCTGCGCTGTACAAGCATGGTACAAGGCGCACGGCACACGGCACAAGTCACGATGCTTCTCTGTTCGATACAAGCCACACAGCGAGCCATTGCCCTCTAGATCTGCTGCACCGGAACTACCACCGCTATTATGTACAAGAACAAGCGTGCTGGCGCCACGAAGGGTGCCGGCATTTTGCAAGCCCTGCAAGCCATGGATATGATCGACGCCAAGTCCAAGCTCCCAGCCGGTAAGCAACGCCGATGTCCTCTATCCATTGCTCTCTGTGATAGCATTACTTGTCCATGGGAACCCTAACGAATTGGGGGTGAGGTGAGGGTTTTCGTTTCCTCACATCTAGAAATCTTCAACGCTGTTCTCAATTATCTTCCCGTGGCCGACCAGCTGCGCGTAGCGCGAACATGCCGCAGGCTGCAGGAAATGGTGTACGATGACACGAGATGGGTATCACGATTAAAGAGCATGCGGTGCTGGGACGAGCGCGAAGCACGACAGAGATTTGAAGACGCGGTCCGCAGGCGAAGGGAGGCCCAGCGAGCCTCCAAGGTGCCCGGCCAACCCAACGGAGCGACACCGACCGAAACGCAGTCAAAACGAATGACACTATTTGATGCTACGGACGAGGAGAACCGACGGAGAAGAGCAACGTCTGAGCTCAGAGATGGCTTTGAAACACTGCATGTGGGCGGAGGCGGCCCGATAGCTCAAGCTACGGTGGCCGCAGAAGCGCAAGAATCTGATTCGTATCTGGAGGTATTCAAACAAGTCAAGAGCATACGAGGCGGGGCGAGACAGGAATATGGAAGGATTTACGGCGCGCTGGCACCGTTTTATTTTGATATTGTCAAGGCTAAGACCCATGCCGATCCGATTGTGTTCCAAGCATTTCGAGACCCTGAGCAACAAGCGCAGATGCTGGCCAATCTGCAGCGTTTTGCACAGAGCGATTGGACTGAAGGATGCAATGAGCGGGAACATAAGCTCGCTAAGATGACGAGCCTTTTCGAAAGCGCCGTGCTTCGGGAGTTTGAGCAAGGGTATGAGTTCTGGGATGTGGACGGGCGCATGCGTCGATATGCGCATGTCTTGCACACGTTGAACGGGGCCCGTGGCGGAATTGACCTGTTCATCCAGAAGCATCCCATCTTCAGTGACCATGAGCTGGAGTTGAACCCCATGGAGTGCTTAAACAGATCGTCGGCGGACGAAATATCTCTGGAGCCGTCGAGGCTGTTCTTTGAGAGGCTGCTCGCCAAGACGAATGACCAGGCTGGGGTCATTGAACGAATATTCCCCAATGCTAACGCCGTGTTTTGGGAATTTGTGGATAGAATTCGAGAGGACATCATTACCGAGTACACTACTCTGCTTTTTGACGAGAGCCACGAGCGCAGCATTGCGGTGTATTTAAAGGCGGTTTCAGGGGTGTTGGAGCAATTGATGCGGTTTCTGCAGTCGCTTACACCGCCGCCACCACCACCACCAAGAAAGGCCAATGATAGCATTGCAGAAGGGCAAGTGCATGGACGAGAGCGAGCGGAAAGTCTACAGCAAAGCCAAGGGAAAAGTCAAGGACTAGGAGATGGCGTCACAGTCAAGGCAAAGGAGCAGGCGCTGAAGGTGTTTGAGCCTCATTTTGACTTATATCTTCAGGAAGAGCTGGAATTCTTCACAAAGCGCGCGGAAGAAGTGGTGTCCCAGTGGGAGAAGAAGCTATCGGAGGAGGACCTATCTCTTGAAACTTTTTACATGGCAAATGTGAATCGTTCGGCGGAGAAGTCGGATTTTCTCAGCTCGTTCAAGAAGGTGGTGATGATGCCTGTGACGGCACTTCCGAGTTTTCCCATGGGATCACCATTCGCGACAGCAAAGCCGGCTGCTGCTGCTGCTTCGGCCACGAATGGCTCTGCAATCGCCGGAACAACGCCATTTCCGTCGTCGCGGCCGCAAACACCGGGAGTAAGCGGCAGAGCCAGCCCGATGCCAGCCAAAGCGCCGACAGACGAGCTAGCGGCCAAGGCTGCTCTGATGGCATCCAAGCTGGAGGGCATCAAGTCGCTGTGCAGCATCGAAGTCGCGCTGAAACTGGTCCATCTGGCCAAGACGAGCCTCGATCGGGCCGCAGTGCTGATCCCGCTTGGCGGCCAAGTCGGCGGCGAGGCAAAGGAGCAGTGTTCCAACATCTTTGTGGTTTTGCTGCGAATCCTCGGCCAGCGACACGTCAAAAGTGGTTTCGAAACGGCCGTCAAGCATCTCTCGCACTATAACCCGCGCGACGTGAGCGACCACAACCAAAAGGGCGTTGCGCCGCTCGTCACCTTTATCGAGCTCGTCAACGTGGGTGATTTGATATCCCAGATGATTGACGTCTTCTACGAGCAGCAGCTGGCGGCACCCAAGATTGCCGACAAGAACGACTTCCTCGACCCATCCGCACTGGCCAAGAAGAAGTTTGAGCAGATGCTGGATGAGAGCGTGGCGGCTGGACTGAACAAGGGCATCGACGTGCTGATGGATGAGGTGGAATACCTGCATTCGACGACGCAGCTCCCTACGGACTACAACCCAAGACCCATCTCGTCCACGATGTCGACCATGTCGGCCGCCACTCTCGCCGCGGCTACGGCCGGCACTGGCACCGGAGCTGGCATCGGCGCCGGATCCGAGCTAGACATTGGGCCGACGTCGACGGCGAAGCGCATCGTTGAGCTCGTCTCCTCGCACACGAGCATGCTTGTCGGCACCACCGATAAGGCTATGCTGGACGTGTTCAATGGCGAGGTCGGCCAGAGGCTCTTCACGGCTATTTGTAAACACCTCAAGCGTCAGCGCGTATCGACTGACGGTGCCATCAAGCTCATCGCCGACATGAACCTCTACGCTGCGTACGTTCGCACCCTCAAACATAAGGACCTGGTGGCTTATTTTGCGGCTCTGCGTGAGCTGAGTCAGATATACCTCATTGATCAGGCACATGCCAAGGAGATGGCGTCGGTGATTGCGGATGGGGATCGCTTTGCAGGTGTGTTTCGTGCGGAGGAGGTGTATGAGTATGCGCAACGGAGAGCGGATTGGTACCAGGTGCGGAAGAGTGTGGAGAGGGCTATGTATGGGATGGATTGTCTGGTTATGTAATTCATTAACATGGGCCGTAGAGGGGGGTCCACGCTGGCTTGTTTTGAGCATGTACGGGTTTGTTTGATAAGTGTGTGATTTTGGTTGAAAACGGTTGGGTTGTTGGGCGTCCCTATAATGTAGAGTAGGGAACGAGGAAGAGAGGGAGCAGTCCATTGAATGGACAGGATAGATCGATCGTGTGCATCTGAGGATGTATGTGTATCGGGGCGTTGGTATTATTTACAGCATCGGCATTCTCTCCTTTATTCGCCGACACTGTATTCCTCCTACATTGACGTCTTGTACTTGTTCTGTCGCCTTGATGTGAGGAGTCACCGGTTTCGAGCATTTCCCTTAATGGTACTTATACAGTTTTGTTGACTTCCTATCTAAGCCGTTCAAAGGTGAAAAGAAGCAAGTTGAATTCGAAAATGCTTCATAAATGGTACATCTCCAAATGTGACCCATGGAGAGGGAGGTGAAATACCGCCTTGCGCGTGAGATCTATTTTGAACGCTGAAATGACAAAATGCAACTTGCGACATGATAAATGCTGGGCGCCTATATTCGCGCATCTTTTTGTCCCCCTTTTACGCCTTCTCCCACACCCACAGTCGCGCCGACAATCACGCTTCGAACACAGACGTGATATAGTGCGCTATCGCCTCGCCCCAAAATCTAATACCCTCGCCACCTTGTCCCCCCGTAGGCCAATCTCTTCTCCAACTCCTCCCTCCGCCCCATCGTCATCCACCAGGCCGGGTCTCCTCTTCAGATCCGCCGCCATCTTGTCCTCAGCGGCCGTCGTCTTGCGCGGCAGATCCTCCGTCGGAGTGGGCTTAGGTTCGGAATGCCACCAAGAGTGACGGAGCATGTCCCTTGCGGTGATGCGCTTCTTGGGATCAAGCCACAGCGTCTTCATGAGCAGGTCCACGCCATCGGGGCCCACAGTGCCGAAGCGCATCTCGTACCAGTCCTTTGCATGGACGGGGTGTTGGCTCGGAACGGTAAACTCGGGCAGTTTGGTGACGCCGGGCCAGTTATCTTCGGTCGGGGTGCCAATTGCTTCGCATATCATCCTGATCTGATCCAGCTCGTTATTACCCGGGAGGAAGGGAGCACGGAGGATCAGCTCGGCGAAGACGGTGCCGACGGACCAGACGTCGACGGCACCGCTGTAGTGCTTTGCACCAAAAAGAAGCTCGGGTGGGCGGTACCAGCGCGTGATGACATTGGATGTCATGTTCTGGTGCGGGTCGGCAAAGGAGCGCGCGAGACCGAAATCTGCGAGTTTGACCTCTCCGTCGGCAGCGATGAGCAAATTGTTGGGCTTGATATCGCGATGGAGAACGAAGTTTTGGTGGCAGAACCATACGGCGCGGGTGAGCATGCCCATCCAGGCTTTGATGTCGGCTGCGCCGTACACCACGCGGTCCGTGTCGCGGATGAGCATCTCGAGGTCGCCAAGCGGGAGGTACTCGAGGACCAGGTTTAGGTTCTGGTCCTTGGAGGAGAAGACGCTTAAGAGAGAGATGATGTTCGGGTGATGCAGCTCCTGGAGATGCTTGAGCTCGCGCACGGCGTCTGGCGCCATGCCCTCGGTGTATTCCTTCTGCACTTTGATCTTCTTGATGGCCACCAGCGTCGACGGATCGGACCGCAGGTGGCCTAGAAAGACCATGGCATATGTTCCCTCTCCCAGCTTCTTGCCCTTAGTGTACTTGCGCTTTTCATTTTCGTTCATCTGCTCGGCCGCGTCGAGCATCGGAGGCGGCAGCTGCGACGTTTCCGCCCGAGCTGCTGAAATCGACGACGACGTTAGTCGCTGCTGCCGCCGCGGCTGCGAGGAGGGTTTCGGCGAGTCATCGTAGTTAGAAGGCGACTGGCCAGTCGTGTGGCTTTTCGACGGCGAGCCCGATGCGCGCTCATCTTCCTGTGTGACGGTGACGCTGATGGGTGAGGCGGCCATGATGGAAAGCGAGGTAATATTTGGGAGACGAAGGGGAGCTCGGAGCCGAGCGAGTCAGATAAACAGAAAGCAAACGATAGCCTGACGGGGGTTCAATTCATGCTAACTTCCTCGGGGAATCTCATTGCAAGGTGCAAAGACAAGCCGGAAGATAAGTTCCGCGATGCTACAGGTTCGGCGGCATGCGACGTTGCTGATCGCGACAAACAAGGCGGTGTGGATGTGCCACTTGTTATAATAATAAGAATATAAAGCGAACTATTGAGTTACCAAGACAGGTTAGCTCGGATAACTCAGCGGTAGAGTGTGAGATTGCAAATCTCGAAGTCCTTGGTTCGAATCCGAGTTCGAGCTCTATTTTTTGGTCGCTCGTGGCCATTGGCTCCAATCTCTTTTTGTCGTCGCTTCGATGTGTGAATTGTGATCACTTGCTCAAGTCCACTGTCCCTCCAGTATGTCTGTTATTCCACCACGCTGCGTTCATCATTTCATCATTTCCTGCTTTGTTTCCTCTTCAATCTTCACATTTACATTAGAGTTTATTTAGACTCGAAGTCCCGGTCCCCGACAGATGTCCTCATCCCCACATTTTGCGAGCATTGACCAGAATTGACCGCGACATGTCATACGTCATCGGCCGCAGACATCCCAAGTCCGCGCAGCGCTACCTCGAAATTAACATCAACTCGGGCCAAGGGCGACGCCAGCTTCTCGCCGGTTGCTGATTGCGTCGCCCCATTTTGATCACCCTTCTTCATCGCTTTCTCTGCTTTCTTTGTTCATTCATTGTTGTTTTGGCGACTTTCTTTCTTTTTACAGTGGTTTAGGGGAAATATAGCTGGGTGCCTCGGCGTAGGTCTGCTTGGGTGAGTACGCGCAAGCAAGCGTTTCTGTTTATCCATGTGATTACGACTGGGTGCTGACCTTGCTGTAGATACATAATTCATCTTCCCAAACACGGTCCCGATTATTGGAACGGCAGTTTTTAATTTCCTTCGTCTTTTTGACTATACTTGCGGCGCACCGGTGCAGCTCATCTATTCTATACCGTCGCATAGCTCGTTCTTACCCCCTTGAGCTCTCGCGATGGCGATCCGCAACCCGTTCTCATACTGGGTAAAGCTCCCTCAAGCATCTCAGAAATGATATCCGAAATACATGAAAATGGGGGAAGAAAACACACTAATTCATACGCAGCTCTTGCCTGCCTTTTCTGCCCTCGTCTGGCTTGCGATGCTCCTCACCATGCTCCTATACTGGATCATCCACACGCACCGCACGCACTACCCTTCCATGTCCGACAACGCCTCCATCGCGTATATCAGCGACATTGGCGCCAGCAACCTGAAGCCTCTCTTCATCGCCGGCTCCGCCATCACCGTCGTCACCCTCGACCTGGCCTTCTTCGCGGAGCGCTGGCTCCGGCATCGCGGCAGGCTGGTTCCCAACCAGTCTGGCGGTGAAAAGGCTCTCGCCGTGCTGAGCATACTGTGCGCCGTGGCCGGAGCGGCAGGCCTGATTCTTCTATCCGTTTTTGATGTCGCTCACCACAAGAATATGCATGACGGGTTCTTGCTGCTCTTCATTGGCGGGTATTTGCTCTCAGCCGTGTTTACGTGCTGGGAGTATCAGAGGCTGGGAATAAGTATGTTTTTGTCCTGAAAGGGGAAACGAAGAAACATGAAGCTAACACGCCCTAGAAAATCGCGAGCACCGCATCCTCCGTTCCTCGTTCTGGATCAAACTCACCTTTATCCTTACCGAGTTAATCCTCGCTATTATCTTCGCTTCCACTTCCTTTACTCACCACTCCAATGTAGCCGCCATTTTCGAGTGGATCGTCGCCTTTATTTTCACCTTTTACGTGCTGTCCTTCATCATCGACCTGCAGCCGGCTCTTCACACTCGAAGGCGGTCCGAGAGGTTCGACAAGCCCGATGAGCACGCCGGTGATGTGGAGATGGCGGCGGCGGCTGCGGCAGAGGCAGAAACGTCCCGTCGTGGGAATGGTGTCTTTGTGCCCCAAAGAGTTGTTCAGGACCCGCGAGCAGCGCATTTCTGATGAGATGCATCGTGGATGCGGAAGCTTAAAGGAGACGGGGGTTCCGCGTCGGGCAATGTATAACAATGTACTATCGATCTGGATTCTGGGGAGGTGTACTCCCGCTCTTCGTTGCGCGGGTGCGCTTGGCTATTTGTTAGGGTAATAGTGAATAAGGTCCGAGAGGTTGCTACTCAAATTTGCCACGGACCATAATGCCATGCTGTCGTCTTTTTCGACCTGCGATGCGCTGCGTCCTCAAGTGACCAGCCAGGTCTAACTTAAGTGATCAAACACTTGTGACCGGTATTTCACACCAAGACAATTCACGGCACATCTGTTTCAGGGTATGAGAGGGCTAATAAAAGAGCTGAGAAGCTCTTTTGAATGAAGGGCGCATTTTCTCATCACACCCCGCTCATGAATACAACATATTCATTATTCATTCCCATATGACACAGGCTGGATTACAAATTCTGTATTGGTCACGGCCGTTAAGTTACGGACTACCTATCGAAGCATACAACATATACATCCATCCCACTGAAGAAATCAGAGAAGCCAACAGTCCTTGTAAATCCCAAACCCAACAACCACGTATTGAGAACATTAATTATTCGTACATTTCGAAACGGAGCAAGATATTGCAACGCGATCCAACCTGGCAATAACAGAAGGTGAACAGCAAGAAAAAACTCCCAAAACATAAACAAATATCCGCCATTAGCTCCTGTACATATCAAGCAAGGTGTCATAGATCAGTTCTTCTCACACCAACTCCTCCTTCATTGGCGGGGGCATCTCGCCCATGGTACTAGCGCATGCTCTGAGATCTCATCTGAGCTCTTCACGGAAGCGTGAATCGCGGTTTGGGCTGCTACCAGTGCGCACCGAGGGATCGTGAATGCGACGTGGAGGTTCAATTATGGAATCTGGACTGAGACGATCCTCGCTCTTGTCATTTTCGAGCGCGCCATCGTGAGGAGTGTCTCCAAGCTCGCGCTCATCCTCCAATGAGGCGCTGACAGGACTCACGCCTTGGGAATCCCTGTCTTCTTCGTGTTGAGGAACAGAAGTGCTACCGGTTTTGAGCGCGGGTGCTGCATGCGCTTCTTCGTCTCCCAATCCTTCCTCCCCAGCTTTGCCTGCTGGGGCGACATCATACACGCTGGAGGAACGATTGCCGATACTGACCGCGTGATCATTGACACTTGTGTCCTTGTTTTCCTTACTCTTCATTGAGGCGCCGCCAAAAAAACTGCGTCTCTTTGTATTCTGCTCGCCAGAAGGCTTCTCGCGAGCAAATGTGTGCTTGATCCAGCCCTTTACCTTTGCGGTGGGAGACCTGCCACCTTCGCCCTCGTGTTGCGAAGATCGCGAGGCAACAATGTTGGTATCTATGGTAGGTCGTTCTGACCGTGGCTCTCCAGAAGCAGCAGGCACCGCTTGAGTGTCTCCGTGAGAATCTTCATCTCGAGATGAGGTATTTTCGCCATCGTCCTCACGCGGCGAAGTAGGAGAAATAGGAGAAGTAGGAGAAGCAGGAGCAGGAGCGGCAGTTGCAGCTGCTGCGGGACCGAGTTTCGACCTACGCTTCTCTTCCTTTGCTAGTCGCTTCTCTTCATCTTTTCGGTGTTTGAATTCTAGCTTTTCTTGCATCTTCTTTGCTTTCTCTTCCTGCTTGTCTTGTTCTGCGAATGTTTTGGTTAGCGTTCCGACTGGTTCAGAGCACGAACAGTTAGTTGAAAAGTTGCCCTACTCACCCTTAGTCTTCTTGACAATCTCCTTTGTTTCGCGTTCTCGAGACTTTTGCTTTTCAGCTTCCTCGCGCCTGGCCTGTTCTTCCAGCTTTAATACCTCCTGTCGCTCACGCTCAGTCTCAGCCTTATGATCGATGTCGTCGAGTACAGGCTGAATTCGATTCGAGGCAATAGCATCAATTTCCTCCTGGGCCATAAACATTCCACCCCCTATGTCAATCTTGCCCTTATTCTCTGTGCGAGAATCATGGCGTGTCTGAGCAGCCTTCTGAGCCTTGGCCTCCCAGTCAGTAATGAGACTGGGGTTGGTGCGTCCCGTCTCTTGATAGATCTTTTCGTCCATGCCATGCAGGCGAGCCTTGACATTGCGCTGTGCGGTGGCAAGAAGGGCCTCGCGGTCCTTCTCTCGCTTCTCCTTATCCACTTGTGACAATTTGCTGGAGAACATGGACATTTGCTCGTGGATATGCTGGGTCTGCTGCCGGTCGTCGATGGAATCGTCACTATCGGAAGCCTTCCGGCGTAGCATGCTCATCATGGAATGCCGATTCTTCGTGCTTGCTTTCTCTTTTCCATAATATTCCTGATATTCACGACTTTGGTGTTGCTCATCATGCAGCTTGGCCAGGCGTGCCTGGGCTTGTCTGTAGGCAGCTTCTTGAAGGTTTACATACTGGTTAGGTTGAGACGCCTCGGCTTCTGCCGCCTGCGCACCTTTGGTCTTCTCCACCATGATCTGTTGTCGCGCGTACATCTTCTTTGCCATTTCCACTGCAGACTGATGGATTCTGTCATTGTATGTCCGCTCATCGACTTCAGGCTTCACCGGTGGATTAGCAGTGAACATGTTTCGCGTCATGGTGGTAACAGAAACAGCCCCGACGTCGGAAAGACCCGGTTTGGCGGCGAGCATTGACTTCCTATGAGCCGATGTAGCACCATTCAAAGCACTGGCCGCTGCATTTCTTTCCGATGCCTGTATGTCAGAAATTCCAATGGCGGATGCTGGTCTTCTCATGGCACCTTTGGCTGCCATGAGTGCCTTGGTGGGCGTGTCGGACTTGTCGCCGGGAGGAGTGATTGATCTATCCGCCTTTCTCATTGACTGGGACCGATTGATATTGAAGGCCTGAGTGGCAGCGTGGCCACCACTGGCCAGACTCAAAGGTCTATTTTCTGGTGTTCGGTTGGCATGGAAGGCCTGCTTCGCGGCGGAATTGCCCCAGGTGTCTTGAGAGAGCCCCGGTTTGGCATTGGAGACCACGTTGCTGGGCGGCACGTCGGACTTCTTTAACGCTGCTTCGGCAGAACCGACAGCCAACAGCGCGGCCTTATGCCCATCTGAATGAGCCGAGGGCTCCCATAGAGGTGACATTTTGTACTCCTTGGCAAGTACGGCGGCAGCAGATGCAGATGAGGAAGGGTCCGGCTTCCAAATGTCGACAGACTTTTGGTTCGACCAACCTAGTGATGCGGCGGCGCTAGCAGCAGCACCATCAGGAGCCAAGCCAGATGAAGGGAAACTTGGTAGGCTGCGAGGCTCGGCATATTTGATGCGGCCCGTATTATTCTGGACTTTTTCAAGGTCCCAAAGCAGACAGGGATTAGATTAGCTGCAGCTCGTATGTATAGAAGAGTTGGCTAGTAGAGGACTTTGCCCCTACTCGTCGAGGAAATAATGGGAGCCATGGATAAAGTCACAATGGCCGTGACGCATCGCAGAATTCCGTATTGCCTCGAACCAGTAAACCGTCACCACCGCGTTAGGGGCAAAATGATGACAGGTGAGTTGATTGCATGAGAGTCTGCGGTTGCGCGATGGGCTCCAGGGTGCAGAGTACAAAGATGGCCGGCTGCGCATCGCCTCTCCATCGCCCTCGCACTCAATGGCCTCATTCTCCTCGACGCCAGGTAAAAGACAAAAAGAAAAGTACTTACTCAGAGGGGGCGCTTTCTGCGCGGGCGATTTTGTGGTCGCCATGGCAGTTGCCCGAGTTCCAGTATCTACAACCTATGTATGTGGATGACAGGCAGGTGCTCTTTTACAGCAGGCGACACTGTGGGGAAGGAGCTGGGTTGTTCTTGCCGAGATGAGATCGCAGGCAGCGGCAAACTGGCAATAAAGAAGCTTTAGATCCTAACGGAGGTATCGTGGATGCACATGCGGTTATTACAGATCGGAAGGATTCCAGCTCGGTAACAGCGGGCTCCAAGTTGGTTTTATGATGTGACGTAGGACTGATCGTGACGTGAGGCAACGGGAAGCCCATGGACGAAGCAACACAGGCGGCGGCGCTAGCCAGCTGGTGCTTCTCGGATTGGCCTTCTGGTACAATTGTATATCAGTCTAGGTGAAGCTAAAGGTCGACTGGGCTGACGCCAGCGCCTCTCCTTGGCTGTGACTGCTTGCTTTCTGCGGTCACTCCTCAGACAAGCACGGACAAGGACAAGCCGGACGAGTCGTTGCGCTGACGTCATTGAGATCCCCTGCCAGAACTGCATGCGAACATCTGCCATGCGAACACCCCCATCGTTGTGCTTTGTGGCCGCAACTAGTCACGACTCACGAGTCCAGTACGTCCCTAGTTCAATGATGATTATATTCATTTTCGACCAATACTATGCTGTTCTATGCTCTGCTATGCCTTGCTCCGCTATACTGTACACAGAACACTCGCATTTCCCCGATCTGCTCCCTGCTCTTGGCGCGTCCACGACAACGGGGCTTCGCCGATGACGTAGCCGCCGCCGGGATCTCCGCCGAATCTAACAAAATGGCAGAGCTATGTAATTGGACGGCGACCCGTTGCGCCGGGCTCCTTCCGGGCCACAGCAAGGAACCCGCCACTTCCCGTCCCTCTGGACTCTGGAGTCTCCGTCTTTTCTGCCTTCACATGTTAATTGATGTTGCATCTCGCGGCGTTCCGTATTCGACCACCACGAAATATGAGCCCAGTAATTGAGCTCGAAGGCGTGGCTAACTTTCGAGATGTTGGCCATACCGTGAACCAATTCCTGGGCAGAAAGTGAGGTCCCCCAAAAAACCCAAGAACCACTTGTAAAAGAGCAGCAGCTACCTAAGGTACATACTACATACATACTCAGTACTGTTGCCCGAGATAGGGGCTCATCGCGGCTCGCCATCTTGCGAAGCTAACCACCCCCAATGTGTGCGCCAACTACTAACGACTTGAGCCACGCGCCGGCACTGGGTTTAGATTTATTCGAGAAGGCCTTGTGTTTCGCTCCGCACGACCCGGTAAATAACACGCTATATATCAACAACAGCTGTCTGCTTCTTTAGCAATAGTTTGTTACCACGATAACTGACCTGCCCGTTCTCATCCTCGTAGACGATGCCTCCCACGCAGACAAAGCCCTAATCAAGAATGACCTTGGCATTAGAACCATCATTGACCTGCGCACAAAGTACTTGTTTTTGCCTTGACAGTTTATCACCCATTACTCTCCTTTGCAAAGCACTTTGTTGTCTATAATGTAACAACACCACAAGACCTGCTTGTTAGTCTGACAAATATATCTTTCATTTTCATAGGACAGAGCTCATTAATCAAGCCCGGAAATTCTCCCAACGGCCCGAGCATACTTGCGCCAACGCATCGTCCTTCAGCCCTCACTCAGTCTCAACTCTCCCTCGTATCAACGGCATAGCCTACCATGACATCAAGATCACAGGACGGCCGTTCGAAATTCATCTCATCCGTCAATTATCGTGGTGGAGCTTCTTGTACGTGAATTTCTGAAGGCTATTGTGTCGTCCAAAACCCCCACGATCAACAGTTGCACATATCGGCCCGGCCTATCTGCTTGCGCATGAGTGCATTGCACTAGTATCAGTTAGTTAACATGTTTGAAATGTATAATGAACATCAGAAAAGTAATCTTCTACTTCGTTCTCGGATATCGCATGTCGGCCATCAGGATTATAGCAACAGAGGTGATGCTCCCGCGAGGACTACTCGGGCTAGGCATTGACACTGTTGATATTTCGGGTCTGGAAATCAAGGAAGCTTTATCGCTGTATGCCACCAGGGAGTCGTTACCCATCTTGGTGCATTGTACACAGGGTAAAGACAGAACAGGTTCGTGGCTTACTTTTCTGCATCTGCATTGCTGCATGTTGTATGCCTTTGTATATTCGTCTATACTCTTCAAGATCGAGCTTCTCACGTCACGCGGATAGGTCTCATCATCAGCCTCGTCTTAATGATTCTCGATACCCCTATTGATGCCATCGAACATGATTATTTTCTTACAAACAAGGGTTTGGAGGCAGAGAATGCGCAGATATTGACCGAGGTGCGCCAGATTGGCTTGACGGAAGAGTGGGCGACCACCTCCCCTGTCATGATCCGTGGACTGCAGAAACATCTGGTTGCAAAGTACGGTGGTTTGAATGCATATCTGGACGGGATTGGTTTCGGTCCAGACCTTAGAGCCGGTCTTCAAGAAAGGCTCATGTATTGAAAGAAAACCCAACGATGGCAGAATGACCAGAATCATGAATGTCATACGGTCTTCTGCTGAGAGTACCTCCTCCAGGGTGCGAAATGGGACAGGTGCTGGGAAACAACGACGACAAGATGAGTGATCAACGGGGTACCTATGTAGGCCTCAGTGTTGGTTCGGATTAATTAAAATTATTGTCATTATTGTCTAAGTGCTGGGTGCTTTCTTTCTAAAACGACCTTGTAGCCAACATCTGTACATTTTTATTTTCTGGGCGCGATTGACCAGCAGGCGACGATCAACACCAAGGTTCTCAATCTCGAACTTGGGTATTTCAGCGTTAACCGCCTCGTCGCCAACCGTGGTAGCAGTGCCGCTCCAGATGGCGGCCAATTCGTCCTTGTCGAAGAAGTAGACGCGTGTTCCATCTCCTCTGATGTAGAAATTCTCCTCTAGGTATCGGCCTTTGCGAAAGCGAACCTGGGCAAGATCTCCTCTTCCATAGTCTCGGAAGCAGACCAAGCCTCCTGGTTTGAGTACTTTATGCACGTTTTGAACAGCCCTTGCCCATTCCCTCGGGGACAAAGCCGAGAACACAAAAACCATGATGGCGACATCTACGGATTCTTCTTCGACGTCAGGAGGCAGACAATCTCCGGCGACGTCCCACACATCAGCCTGCATGTGTTTCGTATCGTACGCCTCATGATTGCGCATAACCTCTACGGCAGTCTTGGAGAAGTCGCACGCGTGGATCTTCAAGTGGGGATTCTTGTTGTTGGCAAGCACAGGGAACGCAGTGTTGCCAGCACCGGCGCCAATTTCAAGAATTACTTTAGGTCCGGCGTCCTCTTGGGTCACTTCAACAAGAACGGGAAACTCCTGCTGGAGCCACTTCCGATTCTTGAAGAAGTTTGCCGTGTTATTCTTATAGAATTGGTTCCACCACTTGGCTGGATTACCATTGAATCTGCCTGCACTCTTAGTTAGCACATGTTATCGTTTGTGTTTCTATGTGTGGTAAAAAAGAATATAGAGATGTGTTCAGATGGGAGCGAAAGACTATTGAAGGTTAAGATTTCATCAGTAGATCAGATGAACTATGCATTGCTAAAGTATCATCACAACACGGTGTGGGAATACACCAGTCCGGGGACAGAAGTGTGTAAAAAACAAGACGCAAACAAAATAGCATCTGCACTTACTCTTGTCGAAGTCAGAGACCGGAGACTGGCGCTGCATCTCCAATTGACTCTCGGCGTAATCTTTGTACGCATCGTCAGTCTCAACATGGTCCCAAGCGTTGAACTCAAACACGTCGTCCGATTCGCCAAGAAAGCGACTGCCAAACTGGAACGGATCTGTTCGTTTCAAGTTCTTGGCCGGATCGTGTGATCGATGCGGTGGCACTTCTGTACCAGCATCTTCGCCATCGCGCATGTCCCGGACAGCCAGCTTTTCAGCCGAGCCATCCGTGTCTGCAGCGAGTGCAGGAAGGACGTTGCTTGAAGCGGCCATGATACTTGTAATCAAGTGCTAACTTGATACTTTCTCAGATGAACAGGATCCTTGAGCCTTCCAGCCAAGGGGCTGGCCTTGGCTCTGTGGCGACGACGAGGGGAATTATTAAGAGAGAAGGAACGAACGAGGTGGGAAGGTGAAGAAAAAAATTCCCACCATGATAAATATTCGAATGGTGGGTACAAATTTCTAATTCCCAGGTATTATTGGTCAGAGTGGGGCGGCGTCGGATATTCCCACTTCCGCTCCAGGGACCTGCCCTGCCGGCTGCATCGTCGCAATTGTGGGAGGGGGAGCTGTCATGAACGAACCTCGACTTGCCTCACGTACTTGAAGCTGCTTCAACTTGCCTGCTACCTAGTACCTAGTAATTGTTGACAAACTCACCGCGTTGTATATCAATACGAATATCCTGCAATCCGACTAGACTTGAGCAACGCGCGACCTCGTAGGCGGAATCTACACCTCCTTCTGCACAATGGCGCAAGCTCTCCTTCAACCGATCGGCAACCTGTCGCCAGCGGAGACGCTGGAGCTGGCACAACAGGCGCCCGAGATACTGCGCAAAAATCCAAGAGTCTTTTCGACATCGCCCTTTCTTTCGCTCTTCTCAGCCAAGGAGACCCCTGACACATGGACAATGTACGAGAATCTGATGGTCCTATGCCTACGTACTGGCGACGACTCGGCTGCGCGCGAATGCTTAGAACGTATCACAATCCGATTTGGTGAGAGGCATGAGCGTGTATTAGCATTGCAAGGTCTGTTCAAAGAAGCTACGGCGTCAAATAACGCCGAGTTGCAAAAGATTCTGGAGGAATATGATGCGTTGCTCCAGGAGAACGATGCAAATATCGTATGTATTGAATCCACTTAGCCATCGCACGACTATGAGGTCTATGGTTGCCAGATTCTGTGTGGCGACTCGATGGAAGATCTTCAATACACTCTTTGGCTGACTTCGACATAGCCAATCTTCAAGCGAAAAGCTGCTCTGCTTCGGTCGATGGGCAAACTGCCAGAAGCCATGTCAGTACTAAACTCCTTTCTCGACATCTGTCCGACGGATCCCGAAGCCTGGAGTGAACTGGCCGATATGTACGTCTCGCAAGGTCTATACGCTCAAGCTATATACGCACTGGAGGAGGTCCTGGTCCTTTCTCCGAATGCATGGAATGTAAGTGCATGCGCTCAATCTCGCCTTGGCCTTTCAAACTCGACACTAAAGATATGGGCAGATGCACGCTCGACTGGGCGAGGTATCATTAATGGCTGCCACCAGCGGCCCAGAAGGATCTCCGAAGCATTATGCAGAGGCTGTCAAAAGGTTCTGTCGAAGCATAGAGCTTTGCGATGATTATTTACGCGGCTACTATGGACTGAAACTTGTAAGTAATTTCTTGGGCCATTGGGAGAGACAATCAGATGAGACAAGGAGAGCAAAAGACGAAAACGGAAAAGAAGAAGAAAGAAAGACACTCGAGCCACTGTGCGCACTGTCCATACTAACACGGCGACTAGGCCACCGACAAACTTTTAAGTGCCATGCCCAAGTCCAAAAAGGAGCTTGAAGGTTTCCCTCTACCGAGCCAAGCAACCACCGAGAAATTGAATCAACTAGCGACCGAAAAGCTATCAGAGATTGTTCGTCGCAGCAAGGCCCAGGAAAAACTTTGGCAGAAATATGATGCGGGCGAGATTACGGCAGCTGAGGACCTCCTAGCAAGCTCATCCGCAACAATCGTGCGGTAGGACCCAGAAGAACATGACACATTACACAATGACGTTTCATCAAAGGTGCTGGACCTGTGAAGCGAAAGTCGTCTATTCTTTCAAACAAAGACCATTCGCACCGGAACGAGGTGAAATCCCGAGCGATGGCGTTGTATCATATTCATGATGGTCGAACCAACATCTCCAAGCAAGAACAACAAACATGCCATCTTCATCGGGGCTGGTTGGACTAGACCACCATCTTCGGGCATCATCCGAAGAGAGCAGCCAGCAACAGCATGGACGCGGACGTCAGCAGCGGGAAATGTGAAGCTGTGAATCTGTTTGTTTTCAAGCAAGCACTGTCTTACTCTGGGTTAGGTCACTACGGGCCGTGTCCAGACCGGCGGCGAACTCTTTTTGTTTTATGCAATTTTGCCCATTGTGTTGAGCAAGAATATTTATTTTGACTAAAGAGCTAGGTTACCCAAGAAGTGGGAAAGTGAAAATATGTGCACGTTCGGCTGGTACGGCCGTCACGTGATGCGGCTCCAGGCACAGCATGG